>JAJPUD010029463.1:0-13875 GCA_023553655.1 Myrmecobius fasciatus
AAAAAAAAAAAAAAAAAAAAGAAATCCTGGTCAAATATAAAGTCCTAGCACAATTACTGGGGCATTGCAAATTTTAAATAAAATTGAGTTGATAAAAACTAACAATATGCTTCAGAAAATTAGCTCATAAAAAACAGAAACCAGGGTTGGTTACAGAATAATGTCTTTCATAATAAAGCGCTTTAAAGATATATAAGCAACATGATTTCTCTCAATAAATGTCTCTGTTGAATTATCAGGAACTCCATCTCTTTATTTTCAATCTTTACCAGCCCATTTGTGTTGTGCAGATCACAATATCTATCAACCTCCCTAACTTCTTTCTTGTTTATTTTGTAGTTATAATTGTCTAATTCTGAGAGGGAAAGATTGAGACCTTCCACTAATATAGTTTTGTGATCTACTTCTTCCTGTAACTGGCTTATTATTTTTCTTAAAAATTGGGGTACCCTACCACTTAGTGCACAAACATTTAGTATAATGACAACTTCATCATTTATGGTACTCTTTAACAAGATGTAGTTTAATTCCTTAGCTTTTTTAATTAGATCTATTTTTAGTTTTGCTTTATCTAAAATCAGAATTGATACCCCTGCTTTTTTTTTCTTCATGTGAATCATAATAGATTCTACTCCAGCCTTTTACACTTACTTTTTATGTATCTATTTCAAATGTGCTTTATGGAGATTTTATCCTATTAACATTCACAGTTATGTGATATATAATAAAAGATTTATTAATATATATTATATATTATAATATACATATTATAAATATTATATTACAATATAAATGGATTAATTAATGATAGATATAATAATAGATCAGCTCTGTATTTTCCTCCATCCGATTTTCTCCCTTGTATATCCTTTTTGTTCTTTCTTTCCAAACTGTCTCTTCTTAGGAGTATTTTCTTTCTAATCTACCTGCACTCGAAGCTCTACCTTCTATTACTCCTCCTCCCTTGTCTTGGCCCTTTCCCTCTGTGTTTCTAGCCTCCCTTCTATCAAGTCCCTCCCTTTCCTTACCCTTTCTCCTCTTTCTTTATAGGGTATGACAAATTTCTATACTCAACTGAATGATTAAGGTATTTCCTCTTTGAGCCAAAACTTATGAGATCAAATTCATTCCCTTCCCCTTTTTTTCCTCTCTTATGATAGGTCTTTAGTGTCTCTTCATGTAATCTAATTTGTCCCATTATACCTGTCCTTTCTGCTTCCTAGTACAATCCCTTTTCTACCCCTTGATGTCCAAGAAGATATCATCCCATAAAAGATCATTCAAAAACACACCTTCCATCCATGTGATGTCCCCTCTGTCTTTTAACTTTTAAATAATATATGTATATATATATATATATATATTGTTTTCCTCTGTTACCTTTCTATTTCTTTCTCCTGTGTTTGAAGATGAAACATTCTGTTCAATTCTATTTTTTTTTCAATAGAAATGATTGAAAGTCTCTTACTTTGGGGCAGCTAGGTGGTGCAGTGCATAGAGTACTGGCCCTGAAGTCTGGAGGACCTGAATTCAAATCTGATCTCAGACACCTAACACTTCCTAGCTGCGTGACCCTGGGCAAGTCACTTAACCCCAATTGCCTCAGGGGAAAAATTATCTTACCTCAATGAAGATCCATCTCTTCCACTAAAAGATAATGCTCACTATCACAGGGTAGTTAAATCTTGGTTGTAACCCTAGTCCTTTGACTTCTGGAATATGATAATCCAAGTCCTCCAGTCTTTTATTGTAGATTCTAGCAGATCCTGGGAATCCTGAGTGTTAGCTTTTGATATTTGAATTGCTTTTGTCTGGCAGCTTACAATAGTTTTTTTTTTCCTTGATATTATAGTTCTGGAAAGCATTATTTGTTATAAAAACAGATGTCTTAGATATGATAAATCTCTGAAGAAAGCTGAATAGAGACAGAAGGGAATATATATTTTTCTCAGCAGCGCAGGGTACTTACACAAAAAATGACTATGTATTAGATGTAAAAACCTTATAATTTAATACAAAAAGGCAGAAATAGCAAATGCTTCCTTTTCAGACCACAACACAACAAAAATTATCTTCAATAAAGGAAAAGATAGACTAAAAACCAATTGGTCAGTCAAACAACAAATCACAGAAACAATCGATAATTTCATTCAAGAAAATGACAATAATGAGAGCACATATCAATAATGAGGCAATATACCAAAATCCATGATGGCCACCCAAAGCAGTTCTTTGGGGAAATTTACACATCTAAATAGTTACATGAATGAAACAGAGAAACAGGAAATCAGTGAATTGGGTATGCAAATAACAAAGGTAAAAAAAAAAAAAAGAACAAATTACAAAAAGCTCAAATACCAGATTTGAAATTCTGACACTCAAAGGAGAGATTAATAACATTGAAACTAAGAAAACTATAAGCTAATCAATCAAAGAGCTTGTTTCAATTAAAAAAATAGATAAATCTTTGATTAATTTGATTAGAAATAGGAAAGAAAAAATCAAATTACCAGAATCAAAAATTAAAGGGAGAACTCATCACCAATAACAAAAAGATTAAAACAATAATTAGGAAATATTTTGCCCAACTGTATGCCAGAAAGTCTGACAATTTTATCAAAATGGTTGAATATTTACAAAAATATAAATTGACTATATTAACAGAAGAGGAAGTAAATTACTTACATAGTCCCATTTTAGAAAAAGAAATTAAGCAAGCCATCAATAAACTCCCTAAGAGAAAGTCTCCAGGGTCAGATGGATTCACAAGTGAATTCTACCAAACACTTAAAGAACAATTAATTGCAATACTATGCAAATGATTTGTAAAAATAGGCAAAAAAAAAGGAGTCCTGCCAAATTCTTCTATGAATCAAATATGGTACTGATAACTAAAAAAGAAAGAACCAATTCAGAGAAAGAAAATTACAATACAATTTCCATAAGGAATATCAGTGCCAAAATCTTAAAAAAAATTAGCAAAGAGATTGCAAAAAATTATCAGCAGAATAATACAGTATGACCAAGTGGGATATATACCAGAAATTCAGAGCTGATACAATATTAAAGAAACTATTGCCATAATCGACAATATCAATCACAAAACCAAAAGGAATAATATGATAATCTCAATAGATGCAGAAAAAGCTTTTGGCAAAATACAGCACCCATTCTTATTAAAAACACTAAAGAGCATAGAGCTGAAGGGAATTTTCCTTAAAGTAATAAGCAGCATCCATCTAAATCAAACAGCAAGCATAATTAGTAATGGAGAGAAGCTGTACTCATTCCCAGTAAGATTAGGGGTGAAACTGGGGCAGCTAGGTGGCACAGTGGTTAGAGCACCAGCCCTGAAGTCAGGAGGACTTGAGTTCAAATCTGGTCTCAGACACTTCCTAGCTGTGTGACCCTGGGCAAGTCACTTAACCTCAATTGCCTCAGCAAAAAAAAAAAAAAAAAAGATTAGGGGTGAAACAAGAATGCCCATTATCACCATTATCATTCAATGTTGCACTAGAAATCTTGGTTTTAGCAGTGAGAAAGTTTAAAAAAATGAAAGAAATTAGAATATGTAAATAGGAGATAAAACTATCACTCTATAGATAATATGATGATATACTTAGAGAATCTTAGAAAATCATCCAAAAACCTATTGGAAACAATTCACAGCTTTAGCAAATGTGTAGGATATAAAACATACCCACATAAATCATCAATATTTCTACATATTATTGACAAGGCTCAGAAGCAAGAAATAGAAATAGAAATCCCATTTAAAATAAATGTAGACAAAATAAAACATTTCGATGTCTGCTTTCAAAGACATACCCAGGAATGACAAGAAGACAATTACAAAACACTTCTCACACAAATAAAGTCAGACTTAAAGAGTTGCAAATACATTAATTGCTCATGGATAGGCCAAGTTAGTATAATAAAATTGACAATTCTACATTGGCCTGGTTGTTTAGTGCTATACCAAACAAAGTGCCAAAAATTTATTTTATAGTGCTAGGAAAAATAATTAAGAAATTCATCTGGAAGAACAAAAGGTCAAGAATATAAAGTGAATTAATGAAAAAAATACAAATGATTGTGGCTTAGCACTACCAAACCTAAACATATATAGATAGATAGATAGATAGATAGATACATAGATAGATAGATAGATAGATATTATAAAGCATCAGTCATTAAAACCAGTTGGTACCAGTTAAGAATTAGAGTAGTAGATCAGTGGAAAACATTATATACACATGACACAATAGTCAGTGACAATAGTATTCTAGTATTTGATAAGCCCCTAAATTTCTGGGATAAGAACTCACTATTTTACAAAAAATTGCTGGGAAAACTGAAAATAATATGTTTGAAATTTGGTATAGACCTACAGCTCACAGTTCATAGCCAAATAAAGTCAAAATGGGTGCATTATTTGGGCATAAAGGTTGACACCATATAAGCAAATTAAAAGAGCAAGAAATAATTTACTTACATCTTTGGAAACAGGAGGGATTTATAATCAAAGAAGAGCTAAAGAACATTATCAAATAGAAAATGGACAACTGATCACATTAAATTTTAAAAAGTTTTTGCAGAAGCAAAACAATTACAACAAGATTAAAAACAAAGTATAAAGCTGGGAAAAAATGTTACAGTTTCTGATAAAGGTCTCATTTCTAAAATATATAAAGAAGTGTGTAAAATTTAGAAGAATATAAATCCTTCCCCAATTGATAAATGGTCAAAGAATATGAACAGAGAATTTTCAGATCATGAAATTAAAGCCATCTCTAGTCATACAAAAAATGCTCTCAATTACTATTGGTCAGAATAATACAAATTAAGACAATTCTATGGTACCACCACATGCCTCTCAGATTGGCTAAAATGATAGGAAAAGATAATGATAAATGTTGGCGGGGATGTGGGAAACTTGGGACATTAGTCCATTGTTAGGGGAGTTGTGAGCTCATCTAATCCTCCTGGCGAACAATATGGAACTATATCCAAAGGGCTATCAAATGGTGCATAAACTTTGACTCAACAGTTTCACTACTGGGTCTGTAACCTAAGAGAATCGTAAAGGAGAAACAAGGAACCATGTGTGCAAAAATGTTTGTAGCAGCTCTTTTTGTGGTTGCAAGGAAATGGCAAATGAATAGATACCTGTAGATTAAGGAATGGCTGAACAAGTTGTGGCATATGAAAGTAATATATTACTATTGTTCTATAAAAATATTATGAACAAGATGATTTTAGAAAAGTCTAGAAAGATTTACATGAACGAATGCTGAATGAAGCAAGAAGACCCAGAAATACATTGTACATGATAACAAAAAGATTGTGTGTTGATCCACTATGGAGCACTTGTTTCTTCATAATGGTTCAGTGATACAAGGCAGTCACAAGAAACTGGAAAGAAAACGTCATCTGGATCCAGAAAGACAACTATAGAGATTGAATATAAACCAATACATCCTTTTTTCACTTTAAAAAAATTTTCTCTCATGGTTTTTCCCTTTGTTGATTTTTCTCTCCCAACATAATTCATGAATAAATGTGTATTTAAATAATTAATATACATGTAACCAGAAAAAAATGAAACAAAAATAATAAAATTTCTGTAATTAAAAATGTAGAGCATTTTCCATACATCTGAATAAAATTTAATTTTTAAAAACAAAACTATTATTTCATATACTGTGATAAGATGTACTCATTAATAAAATAAAAATGAAATTCTAAAAGTTTGAAGCCAGACAAAATGGATGGTGAAAAAAATGTCTTATGGATTTCTTGTTATATTTCAAATGGGTATGAATAAAGCATGGAATAAGTATGAACTAAAGTAAAATTCACATCATGATCACTGTGGAAAAGAAAAGAGGAGAAACATAAAAGATGTATCTTCTTCAAATGTTTAATTGATTATCAAAGAAAGAAGAATTGTATCTGCTTTGGTTTACACCAAAAAGAATTAGTGTCAATAGAAGAAAATTAAAGGAAAGCACATTTTTATTAGATGAAAAAAATGTCTTTAATAACAAAGAGTGCTTTCCTGAAGTGGAATGGATTGTTTCAACAGAGTTTTCTGTCACTAGGAGTATTAAAAAAGAAATCAGATGATTACTTGTTCAAACATTATTCAAAAGTGTTACATGCTTTACTTCAGAATTGAACTAGATGTTATCTGTTCTCCCTTTCAAAAATGGGCATATATTCACATCAATAAGTATCAAAATCTATTACATATTTAAATAGAAGCAGTGACTTCATTTGATTAAATAATGAAACACCTTTGTTAATATCTGATGAAATTCATAGAGATGAAGTATAGTTGGATTGGTAGAGAAATAGACTTGAAATTGAAAAAACATGAATTCAAATCCCATATCTGATACCTATTGTGTAACCTTGGGGAAATCACATAATTTCTCTGTGTCTTAAATAATTCAATAAGATTATAAATTATATAAATTTGCATCATTCGAGAAAGTTACAACTCAGATTACATTATAGATATTTGTTATATTGGAGAAGTCTGTAGTTGAATGTAAATAAGAAATGAATCATAAATTATATATGAAAGTGAATCAAAATGACTTTATTATTCTAATGTAGAGAATAACAATACAAGAAAAATTCATTGATATAACCTATAATAACTTCATGTTTGAAGTCTTCTTGCATTCCTTCTACATCTTAACATTAACTAAAATCAAACTCTCTACTAATGAAAATAAACAAAATTAGATTTATGTTATCTCAAATGGAAAGGCACCTCAGAGGGAATCTATTTAAATTCTAATTAAATTATAAATCATGAATCTTCCCTTTCAGTTTACTTGGACACTTACATACTACTTAAGTGAGTTTCAGAAATGTGGACAGACTTTTTTTTTCCCCTTCAGATCAATGTTTACATAGTTTAGGTGAACAGAACACATTACTAATTAAAAAGTAAAGAAAATCACAAATACTTTTATTTTGGTCTACATAATATCTAAAGTCAGTCATATAAAATAACTCTCTACTCCCCCAAAAAAGTGGTGAAACAAGCTTTTGACATCATCTGGAGCAGGCTTAGTATTGAGCATGATGCTTGACAAACAATGATGTTTTTCATTCATTCATTCATTTATTCATTAACTCATTCATTCATTTCATGTTAAAAATAGATGCACAAATTACTTTTTCAAACACATTTTCTGAGTTTTATTAAATTATGATACAAGATAATAATTTAACAGAACTCTTTTAAATGCTTAGAACTTTTAGTCTAGGATTTTTCAAATTCACTTGAAATTTGTATTACAATCATGAATCATACATATACAAATACATTAAAGTTATTTATTGTTTTTGTTTTATTCAGTGACTGAATATTAAAACAAACTTTGGATTATTATGTTGTGTGCTTTCTAGAGCCCCCAAATTGGGGTGCCAAAATATACTGTCCAGACTAGCTTTCTGGAGTATTTCGGGACCAGCCCAAGTCCTTGGTCTTGGTGAAGGAGTGATGAGACTGAGACCCACGAGGAGGGTCAAAACATGGAGTACATTTATTCCAAATTCTCTCACCCTTATATCCCCAAAGCCACAGCAGGTTCTAACTATATACTGTGCATGCAGGACCACATAAAAAACCTGCTGTTGTGTGTAGATGACTCTTTGCCACTTGGTATCATTCTGCTTTAATTACAACACAGATTTTCACTGCCCCAGGACTTCTTAGGAAAGCCAAGAGCCCTTAAGGAAGATGGGGAGCTGAACTAGACATCATCAGCAGGTTCCCTCTGGGCTGAAGGGTCATATACCTCACCCACTATCTGTGACCCTCTACAATATTAAAACAAAACTTTTGGAATATTAAAACAAATATTTGGAAATAATTTAAAATTCTATGTTGATTCTAAAGAATCTGAGTAAAATGAGAAAACATTTTTACAGCAAAAAATAGTACTCTGATTACTCCAAAATCAGCGTAATTTTTATGAAAGGAAAAGCATACTCTTAGAATGACAACACAGCTAATCTGATTTCATTTCTGTCATGCGTTCATTATTACTCTAAATTTTGCTACTCTAGTTTTTGTTTTACAAAATCACCCAAGGCTGGTTTCAAATGCTTTTCATATTATAGACTACTAAAACCCACAATAGTTAGGCATTATTCTCAATAATTAATTTTTTCCCAAAGTGGATACTAATGTTCAAATGCCTCACCGTGAATTTTACTGCATCATTTTTCAGCCAAGTACTTTATAAAATAAATAAATAAGTACAATATGCTGCCAGTTGGATTTCCCTTCAGATTCCTTTAACTATATTCCTCAGTCAATTTCCACTGAACCAGACTAGTGGGTGTTAATAGAATATCGGATATAAATATTAAAAAAAACTTTTTATTCTCCCTGTCTCCATTTTCAAATGCACCACTGAGAGTCAAGACTCAGTCATGCTGAATAAGACTGAGCTATGTCAAACTGATTCCATAAACTACTGGGTCGTTTAGTCAATAATGGTTTAAAAGTATCAGTTAAATCAGTAGGTGAAAATCAAAAGTAAAGTTCAACATGTATTCATTCAATGTTGAATGAGATGCATCTAGAAAACTAAAGGAAAAATAGCCAAATTATAAATAAAAGAGACAATTCATGAAAAATATTTCAAACACTGGGCAGATGATAAATCCATTGGCATGTGATTTCTTTGCTCTGAGAAGTCAATGAAATGAAGCTATTCCCACATCTAGGGGAAGATGTTGCTACAACCTAGAAAAAATTCTTTTGAATTCTTAATAAGGAGATAATGTTTGGCCATCTCTCCTTTTCATTTTCTTCTTTCATTTCTATTTTATTTTATCTGTTGCTATTTGACCATTTTCTTATGCAAAAGAATTCATATTATCAACAACCATAGGAATTGCTCACAAAGAAAACTAAATATTATCTTATCTTTTCTTGTCAAGGCCAGCTAAACTTTCCCTGCTATGGTTCATTACATTCATTATAGCTGGATAAGAGAATGTATTTCATCCTCAAGGGTACCATTCTTTCCAGTCTACTCTCTTTACTCCCTCTCCTTCCTCTCTTTGCCTCTCCCCTTGGCAAAGGCCACACAGAACTAGTTGTGCTGCAGCTTCCTCCCATTGATCAGATGACATGAGAAATTCCACTTTTATTTTAAATAGAAGGGAAGTTCACCAAATCTTATTATCTGCTCTGCAGGTAAACTTTCTTTCATGTGTGGTGTCTCTCATTTAGAATGTAAATTCTTTTGAGAGCAGGGATCATCTTTTGATTTCCAGTTTACCATAGTATCTATTTTTCAAATAATTGCTTTTATATTCATTCATTCATTCATGCAATGAAGAGACAGTAAACAAAATATGAAATGATAAAATAGTTCAAAAAAGTTTCAGAGGTCAGTCATATTTAAAATGAGGATTAAAGCAAAATAAATATTTACTTATTTTGTCTGACAGCTTATTTATTAAAAGAAAATATTCTATTTGGGTTTGGTAGGTGGTACAGGGGATATACCGGGAGTCACTTTTACTGAAGTCAAATCTATCCTTGTATACTTATCAGTTGTGTGAACCTAGGGAAGTCATTTAATTTCTTTGCTTCAGCTTCCTCATATGTAAAGTGAGTCAGAGAAAGAAATGCTAATCTACTTTAATTTGCCAATAAAATCACAAATGGGATCACAAAGAGGTAGATATTGCTCTGAACAACAATACTTCTATGAAAGGATGAATTAGTGGGCAGTGATAGAATTTTAAAATCAAATAAAGACATAATAAATAAAGGATTTCAAAATACACAGTAGCAAACAAAAATTAATTGGATGGGATCACAAATAAGGGGGAACTTTTTTTTACTAATGTATCAAATTTAATATATATTTAAAATATTTAAACTAATATTTTTGTAAAATTTGTTATTCTTTATATTAAAATTAGTGTTTGTTGATAAATGTTCAAAATAAAAATAAAATTATATAAATAAGCATGAAAAACTAGTCAGAGTTGCCTTAAAGTTATTATAATTCATATTTTTAATTGAAAAATAAGTTTGATCTTCTTAAAAACAAATTCTGTCAGCAAATGATGTTATTTGTGCTAGAAGCTAGAAAACTGAAATCTCCAGAATAGTAGCAAATTATATGAGCTACTAAAGCTGCCTTAAGCATACTCCAGGGAAGAGAGAGGAAAGAAAGAATATTAGAAATAATCCCAAAGTGTTGATTTTAAGCTTTGGCGAGACTTTGACATAGAAATGTTCATCAGGCATTTTTAAGTTTGGCATTAAAAATTGAAAAGAATTTGGAGTTTATAAAGAGGAATTTGGAGTTATCTGCATAGAAGTGAAAGTTGGAGCCCTTCAAGTAATGACAATAGCAAAAAAAATGTAAAAAATGAAGTAGAGTGGATATAAATCTAAGTAAACCCCAAAAACATTAAATTGATCTCTGTTATACAATGCATCATGATAAGCACTGCAGAATTTGAAAAAAAATTATTGTCTGTCTTCAAGTTTACATGCAAATAGGGAATTCTACAGATATAAAAATAACAATGTACACAATGTAATGCAAAATAATTTTGAGAGTTAGAGAACAGACCAAATATTTGGGAAACTTAGAAAGTTATTTTGTGGGAACTGCTACCTGAACAGTATTTAAAAAGAAACGACATTCTGTCGACATTGTTTTGAAGAAGCAGGGGAGGGATCAATATCAGTGATATACAGGGGAGTCATCAAGGTTGAAATAAAACCTTATGTTAATATTTAGATTAACACATTTAATCTATGTGTATAACCTCATAAAGAATTTTAAAGATATATTAATTAGTATTGGCCAGTTGTATCTGACTCTTCAGGATTCCCATGAACCGTGATATACCAGTACAATTCATGATTTTCATGTTGTTGTTGTTTTTGGGTTTTTTTTTTGTTTTTTTGTTTTTTTTGGGGGGGGTGTTTTTTGGCAAAGATGATGGAATGGTTGCCAATTTCTTCTCTAATAAATTAAAGGAAACAGAAAGTATATGCCTTGCCCAGGGCCACATAACTAGTAAGTATCTAAATTCAAATTTGAATTCAGGTCTTCTGATTCCAGGCACAGTGTTCTATCCACTGATAATATGCTAGGTAACATAGATAGAAAACATAATATTTACAAAAAACCAAAATAGTGCCTTTGTGAGTTCTTATCTGTTATTTAATCGGTATATGCAACTTAATATGGATTTTTTATAAAATTAATAATCTTGAAGAGTTGTTCCTAATAGGTTTGGTCACTTAATATGTGTTACACTTCTTAACTTGAATCCATATTTTTTTACACTTCAAGGCTTTGTCTCTATCTACTCATTCTTGAAACTATTAAATAGTAATAGTATTCTCTTCTTTAAACTAGTGAAGAAACATTTATTAACTTCTTGCCATTTTTAGATACTGTCTAAAACAATAGGAATAAAAAGAAAGGAAAATAAATTCATCGCAATACAATAATTGCAATAAAATATTTATTAGAATCCTGGAATCAATAAATACTATGTAAAAGATATAAATACTA
This sequence comes from Myrmecobius fasciatus, assembly GCA_023553655.1. Taxonomy (NCBI): domain Eukaryota; kingdom Metazoa; phylum Chordata; class Mammalia; order Dasyuromorphia; family Myrmecobiidae; genus Myrmecobius; species Myrmecobius fasciatus. Next base: position 11,589 of record JAJPUD010029463.1, read on the forward strand.
AATCGAAGGGAACCTGAGTGCTAAGAGGGGAAAGCATTAGCATAGTGGTGGAGGGGAGTAAGAGGAAAGGAAAAAAAAAAAAAAAAACCTCTTTCAGAAAGTGGGATTTGGATAGTTTTGAAGGAAATCAAGGAACCTAAGACGAAAACATAAAGAACATTTCAGTCACAGAGTACAGCTTCTGGGAAGCCTGAGATTTACAAGAATATAATAACTAGTTTTTAGGACACTTTGGTTGATCTAAGAAAAAAAAAAACAGATGTTTTCTGTTATGAAAACTGAATTTTTTATTTGCTTATTTGTTTTCTTTATTCTTCCTAAACTATGCTTGTCAGCTTTTGAGCCTATTTTCAGGTCTGTTTATGAATATATTCTAAGAATTTTAATTGTTCCCATTAGTCCATTACTGTCTATGGAAACAAGTTGCAAAGTAAACAAGTTTACTTTGAAGTAAAACTTCCCTTAAGAGTGGCATGGCCCACCGTTTATAATAGTTTTCCCCCAAAAGAAAACTTGCCACAACCTTTATCTTACTCTTGAAACTCATAAAAGTATAAAAAAAAATTAGTCAAGGTTATTAAGTCTTTTGATTTTTGGTTTTGTGCCAATATACCTTTCCATATTTTTTTTGGTCTGAGACTGTCTATATATATAGAAATATATATTAAATTTCATTTTATTTGCAAAACATATGTATGGGTAATTCTTCAACATTAACCCTTACATATCTTTCTGTTAAAAATTTTTCCCCCGAACTCCCCACCCCTCCCCTAGATGGCAGGATATCCACTATATATTAATTATATTAAAATGCTTGACAGATCGAATATATGTATACAAATTTCCACACTTATCATTGTGCAAGAAAAATCGTATCTACATGAAAGATATATCAGATAAAGGAAACACAATGTAAGCAAAAATCAATGGAGAGTATGAGAATGCTATGTTGTGGTCCACATTTCACATCCCTCTCTCTGGGAGTATATGGCTTTCTTCAGTGAACAACTGGAAGTGGTTTGAAACATTTCATTGTTGAAGAGAGCCATATCCATCAAAATTGATCGTCATATAGTATTGTTGTTGCAGTATATAATGAACTCCTGGTTCTGCTCATTTCACTCAGCTTCAGTTCATGTAAGTCTTTCCAGGCCTCTCTGAAATCATTCTGCTGGTCGTTTCTTACAGAACAATAATATTCCATAATACTCACATACCATAATTTATTCAGCCATTCTCCAATTGATGGGCATCCCTTCAGTTTCCAGTTTCTAGCCACCACAAAAAGGGCTGCCACAAACATTCTTGCACATGTGGGTCCCTTTCCCTCCTCTAAGATCTCTTTGGGATATAGGCCCAGTAGAAACACTGCTGGGTCAAAGGGTATGCACAGTTTGACAACTTTTTGAGCATAGCTCCAAATTGCTCTCCAGAATGGTTGGGTCCCTTCACAGTTCCACCAACAATGTATTAGTGTTGGGGCGGAGCCAAGATGGCGAACTGCAGACAGCTTTCTCTGTGAACTCCTTTGGGACCTTCCCTCAGACCCAGACAAAGTGAGCCTTCGAACTGGTTTTTGAGTAAAGGCTCCGCCAAACATTTGGACTACAACGCACTTCTATCAAAAATCTACCTTGAAAGAACTCTGGAGAAGGTTACCCTCAGGCGAAATCGGCTGCTGGTCCCAATCAGACTCCAGCCGAAGCAGAAGTCAGGGCTGCGATAGAGGGGTGGATTTAAGGCACCCAGGAAGCCCCTGGGAGACGCCTGGGCCACTTTGCTCTGCTTGCAGGCAGGTGCTTTGGCAGATCTGCCTCTGGTAAAGGGTGGATCGAGAGCAGCTGAAAACGTGGTCCTAGTGCGAATCTAGCCCGACCAGCCTCAGACCGGAAGTCAACTCTGCAAACTGCCCCAGGGCAAATACAAATTGTTGCAATTTTCTCTGTTTTTGACCAATGTCCCAACTTTAGACCATGAGCAAGAAGCAGAAGAGCGCTCTCACCATAGAAAGCTTTTACGGAGAAAAAATAGAACAGTCCCCAGATCCTGACATTATGAAAACAATCCCAGATGAAGCCACAAAGGCAGACTTAAGTTGGTCTCCCTTTCAGAAGGCTTACCTGGATGATTGCATTAAGAATCTCAAAAGAGAGCTAGAAGAAGAATGGGGAAATAAATTGAGATCAGGGCAACAGAAATATCAAAAACTGGAAAATAGGACTGGTGAATTGGAAAAAGAAAACAGTTCATTGAAAAACAAAATTGGTGAATTGGAAAAAATCACCAA
>JAJPUD010029465.1:0-13875 GCA_023553655.1 Myrmecobius fasciatus
GGGAGGGGGAGAAGTTACCTGAAAGAGGGACAGGGTAGAAAAAAATTCTGTAGCAAGGAATTAGCAGTACAGCCTAGAGGGAGCTCATTATTTTTTGGTCTGGTCTTCCTCCTTCATTTAGAAATTCTTGGAGGAAATAGCCAATAGAAAGATGAGATCTTGAGAGTAGAGAGTAGTTCTAATATGAGAAATAGTTCCAGGTGGAAGAAGTTTGTCTGGAATGAAAGAGAAGATCTTGGAGAGTTGAGTGGGAAGCCTGAAGATGAAAGTTGGCAAAGCTGACTGGAAGTGGGGTGGGAGGACATAGATGCACACCATTGCTACACAGACTGAGAACTTTACTCACGTATGACCTTGTTCCACACATGTATCCCATGGAACAAAAGAAATTAAAAGAGAGAAGAAAGATTCATTTTTGGATTAATTCTTATCCAGGTTCTCAGAGACGGAGGCTCATCCCAGCCCTATCACTTGACACCACCTCACCAGTGAGGAAGCCTTCAAACAGTGCTGGTGTCCGCTGGGTGGATGGTCCAATGCGGAGCACCCAGAGGGGTCTAGGGGAACCCTTTGAGATCAAAGTCTATGAAATTGATGATGTGGAGAGGCTTCAGCGGCGTCGAGGTATTGACAGCAAGGTGAGAGCTACTGCAAAACATTTTGGGACTGCAAAGATGTTGACAGGATGGACAAGGAGACATATTCTCATAGAAAGGGACAATGAATGGCTGGTGGCAAGCTATAGCTCTTTCTTTCCATAGAGAACCAAACAAGACAATCCAAACCATAAGTGGAAAGATTTTGACTCAAATAATAGGGCACAAGACACAAGAATATATAGTCCATAAATAGTGTTTTGTGTGGCATCCCTATTGTATTTGCTTGATACTCTGGTATGCCTTAAGTGCAGCCTTTCCTAAAGACAGAGGGATGTACCTCCTGACTTCTGAGGTCCCATTGACTCCACAGACCCAAAGAAGTATGTGCCCTGCTAATATTTAGTACCTTATGCTATCTCCATGGGAAGACCATAAAGTTTCTGTCCTCTGGGAAGATCCTAATTCTGAACAGTCAGCCTCAGGCAGTGTAGTACATCTTCATCATGTTTCTCTAAGCAGAGACAAAGCTAAGATTCCTTGGGCCCTTTCCAAGCTTCCAGATGACTTGTCCCTTGTTTATTCAATATTTAGTGATTGGACTGGATATGTTTGACCTCAAAGTCTCTCTCCTTCCTCCCCAACTCCCCTTACTGTCTGTATGCTAGGAAGTGATATGCTTCAATGCAAAGCTGAAAATCCTGGAGCATCGCCAGCAGAGGATTGCTGAGGTCCGGGCCAAGTATGAGTGGTTAATGAAGGAACTGGAGATGACCAAACAGTATCTGATGCTGGATCCCAACAAATGGCTTAGTGAATGTAAGTGCCTAGTTTTTTTCTGAAATTGTGGTTTAAAGTGCTTTCTATCTAAACAGTCTGACATGAAAGCTTGGGGCAGAAATAGCGAAACTCTAGAAATGAGCACACAGAATTCTTATCAAATGAAAACAGAACTACAACCAAGGAAAGGTGACTGGGACTTTGTGCCATGCTGCCAAAATTTAGATGGTGCTGACAGAACCCATTTAAGGGCATGATTCCTTCCCTTAGGTGGGCTCACTCCAAATGAGTGCTACCATCATTCATTGCTTCTTTGCTAGGCACAAAAAACTCTCACTTACTGCAATGAATAGAGATATTTGAAATGAATAAGTAATCCTACTTACCAAGAGTCAAAAAAAAGATTGAATGGTGAAAAGGGAGGATAGTTGGGAGAGGAGATGCAGGAAAAGGTGGTAAATATTGCTCCTAATAGATTACTTCTTATATGTCTCAGTCCAGAGCACCTGAAAATTAGATTTTTTTTCTTTTTTACATGTGGCAGAAGATCACCCAGACATAAAGGCTGTATTATAAATCTGTTCCCACACCACATAATCACACTGCATTTCTAGCCTGAAATTGAAAAGCATTTATAAAGCTCTTAATAGGATAGAATTTGCAATCTTAGAAAAAAGGTGGGAGAAAGTTACCTGAAAGTCTAGGGAAGGAAGGAAGCTCCAAAGCATTATTTTGGTTTGATAGAAAACCCAATATCTCAATGACCATATAAACCCAATTCAGAATAGATCTTGCAGTGTTTCTGAAAGACAGATTTACATTGCTGCTTTATCCAATAGCAATTCTAAATTGGGCTTCTAGGTGGCATAGTAGATATAGTATACCTGGCCTGAAGACAGGAAAACCTGACTGCAGACACTTACTAGTTATGTGACTCTAAGAAAATCACTTAACCTTGTTTGCCTCAGTTTCTTTATCTGTAAAATAAACAGGAGAAGGAAATGGCAAGTTACTTTACCAAGAAAACCCAAAGTGGAATTACAAAGGGTCACATATGACCAAACAACAACACCAAGAAATCAAAAGTTAATCTCAAATAACTTTAATGTGGGATCACCATTGAACACTCAGTTCATTGGGGCAAAAAATAGTTTGCTAGTACCAGTAGTGGCTTACAGGTATATTTATCCAATATATCACTTTATATAATGGCAGAGAGAGAATTGACTTTGAAGCAAATCACTTAATGATCTCTTTGTTTTCTTAGCAATTTTTAAGACTCCGTGTGGCAGAAGAGTTATCAATCAGAGTTTGTAGAAGGAGTTTCCTAACATGGAAGTTCCTTATGCCAATGAAATTACATTTCTGTTCCTTGTCCCTTATGGATTTGGGTTTTTTGTGTTCAGTCATTTTTTCAGTTGTTTCCAACTCTTCATGACCCCATGTGAGGTTTCCTTGGCAGAGATGTTGGAATGGTTTGGCATTTCCTTCTCCAGAAGGAAATTTAACAGATGAGGAAACTGAAGCAACAGGGTTAAGTGACATGTCCAGGATCACACAGCCAGTAAGTATTTGAGGTCACATTTGATTTCAGGTTTTCCTGACTTCAGGCCTAGTTATCTATCCAATTCGCTACCTATGCCTTACAAAGCATATACATGTACCTGTAAATTGAGGTTGACGCCTAAAGTCCCTCCCAATTTGAACTAACATTCTGTTCTAGTTTGAAAGAGGAAATAGTTGTCCAGAAAAGGCAAATGAGCTTGGCTGGAGTTGCTAAGAAGGCTTGTAGTTTGGGCACCCACTGCCTACTCACTCTTTGCTGAATGTTTGTTCCTCTTCCTAACCTTTTCTCAGAAGCTGTCTGCTTTCCCACGTTCCAGTTACAGAGATTATCTAAAACACCCCATGGGGAAATAAAGAACCTTTTCCTCTTCCATTCCATCTTAAAATGCTGGAGATCTGGGGAAGGACCAAGCTATCTCAGCTTAAGAATTTTCCAAAGCCTTGTTTGAAATAAATGGGGGGGAGAATAAAATGTTAGATTTATTAGCTATGTGATCCTGGACAAATCACCTAATCAATCGCCTCTCCCAGCCAGCAGGAGTAAAGGAAATCCATGAATCATCTGTACAATATGAAAGAGAGGGATCCTAAATCCTAAATGGTATCTACTTCCCCAAGTTTAGCAACTCCCAAAGCATGGGACAAATGAAACCCATCATCACCGATATTGGGAGGCAATTGAGAAAATGCTATGTTTGGAATCAGAAGACCTGGCTTTTAATCCCAGGATGGTCATTTACTACCTGTATGATCTGGGACAAGTCCAAGATGGCCTCTGAGGCTCTTTCACTTCTATAAGTCTAGGATCCTGTGATATTTACTGAATAGCCATTGAGTGAATGATGCCTTTCTAAGGCATCTAAGATCTGGAGAGGATCTAGATTGACTTAGGACAAGAATGTGGTCCCAACAAAGGATCACCTGTTAAACAGGCACACACTGAAGCATAAGCAGCCATAAAATGAACACATTCAAGGGAAGTCCCATAAAAAGAGGGATCCTTCCTATGTGAAAATCTCCTATGTGTCAGAGGCTGTGCTAGGGGATGAGGGAACAAAGACAGAAATGAAAGAATTCATGACCACAAGAAGAATTCTGTTATAGGAGATTACACTTATATATGTTCATATATACAAAATAGTTATAATGTAATTTGAGGAAGGAAGAGGTTGGAATGGGGAGGGGTTGAAAGGGAATCAGGAAAAGACCTCAGATGCTGAGATGAGTTTTGAAGGAAACTGGGGATTGGAAGAGATGGAGATGAGGAGAGAGTGGATTCCAGGTCTGGAGGATACTCTATACTAAGGCACAGGGGAGATGGAGTATTAGTTAAAACAGCCTATTTGCCCAATTTGACTTTATAAGCATTACATAAATATGTGAATAATGATATTCTAAATTGTACATATTTAACTTATATCAGATTATGTGCTGTATTGGGGAGGGGGAGGTAAAAGAGGAAGGGAAGGAGGGAGAAAATTTTGGAACACAAAGTTTTACTAAAATGAATATTGAAAACTATCTTTACATGTAATTTGGAAAAATAAAATACTATTGACATTTTAAAAAATGATATTCTATGCACTATAGAAATAAAACACTCAATAAATATTTGTGGAATGAATGGTTGATGAAACAATCAGAAGTACATTTTAGCTGAGGAGCAAAGGGGCAGACCTGAAGTTTGAATTCCAACTCTAAAACCTATTAGCTATTTAGTCCTGGCCAAATCACATAATCTTTTCAAGAGTAGGCCTCTTCATTTGTGCCCTTAGCTCAGAGTCTCAGTGGGAGGATCAAATGAGATAATGTGCTGAGGAAACCTTAAAGCTCTGTGTACATTTCAACTGTTATTATTGAATCAATTATTAATCATATAAGTATGTCTATAATTATATAATATGGGATGTTATATGTGTAATACTTATACAAATAATTATTGTAATTAATACTACTAAGTGAATGTGTTTTCAGGCTAGGGCAGACTTAGTAGTATATAAGATAAAGTGTAGATGTTTTTCCAAGAAGGAGATCTATATATTGGAATTAGGGGATTGCAAAGAAAAGACACCACCCTTCTTTGCAGATATGGGGAGATCCACAGAAATGGAACGTTGCATATATTTTTGACTTTTTAAAACATTGATCAGTTTTTGTTTTTTTTTCTTTAAAAATATCTTGAAAAATGTTCTAAATCACTATTGATTAGAGAAATGCAAATTAAAACAACCCTGAGCCACCACTCCATATTTGGCTATCAGATTGGCTAAGTGATGGAAAAGGAAAATGACAAATATTGGCGGAGATGTGGGAAAATTGAGATACTAATGTACTGTTGGTGAAGTGGTATGCTGATTCACCCATTCTTTATTCAAACTAAGCCAGAAGGATTTTAAATCCATGCATACCCTTTGAACAAGCAATATCACTATTAGGTTTGTATCCCAAAAAGATAAAAAAATAAAAAGGAAAAGGACATATATGTACAAAAATATTTGTAGCAGCTTTTTTAGTGGTGGCCAACAATTGGAAATTGAGTGATGTCCATCAGTTGGGGAATGGCTGAACAATGTTGTATATGATTGTAATGGAATATATAATTGCGCTGTAAGAAATGATGAGCAAATTGCTCTCAGAAAAACCTGGAAAAACTTACATGAACTACGCAAAGTGAAATGGGTAGAGCCAAAAGAATATTGTAGACAGCAACAGCAATGTTGTATGACAATCAACTTAGCAATTCTCAGCAATAAAATGATTCAAAACAGTCTGAAGGGTTTATGATGAAAAATGCTATCCATCCCCTGAGAAAGAACTGATGAAATCTGATTGCTGATTGAAGCCTATTTTTTCTTTGCTTTCTTATTTTTCTTGTTTTTTTTTATTCATATTTTATTTCACAACATGACTAACGTGGAAATGTGTTTTGCATGACTTTACATGTATAACTGCTATCAAATTGCTTGCCTTCTTAATGAGGGAGAAAGAAATAGAACTTGGAACTTAAAAAAAAAACTTTTAATGAATGTTAAAATTGTTTTTACATGTAATTGGGAAGGAAATTCAATATTAAATATATATATATATATATATGTTAATATGGTATGGCTTTCTGGGAGAGTAAAAGGAAGGAATGCTGGGAGAATTTTGATAGTGTAAAAATGAAAGATACCAAGACAGTAGAGCTTGCCATCTGAGCTGGTCATTCAAATCAATTCCTTCCTCCTTTATCCTCTATCCCCACCATCTCTTTTTTTTCTTGCAGTTAATTTGGAGCAGGTATTGGAACTGGATTCCTTGGAGTACCTGGAAGCCCTCGAGTGTGTGACCGAGCGCCTGGAGAACAGGGTCAATTTCTGCAAGGCCCACCTCATGATGATCACCTGTTTTGACATCACCTCCAGGCGCCGATAAAGAGAGAGTCAACTCCTCTCCTCCCCTTTCCTTGCCTCCACCCCATCTTCCACTTCCATCCCACTCACCCACAGCCCAGGACTCCCCAGAAACAGTGACTCTCACCCAGGCCCTCTGCAAAGACAGCACCCCAAAGACCACGGAATGAGGATGAAGGTCGGTGGCAAGTCTGGAGCGAGTATTGAGCGGCAGGAGATTTTTATTTTCCTTTCGTTTTTCTAGGAAGGGTGCCAACACCAAACCCACAGTGAAGGAGCAAAATGTTGGGAAGGTCGAGGGATATCAGATCCCCTGAGAGACTGAAAAGAGCACTTTGAGGAACTTTCAAGGACATGTATGTACATACAAACTTCGAGCAAAGGCAACCTTGTTCTTTCCTGGCTTTGGCCAAGGAAGGGGAAGGGTGGAAGTAGGACTGCTGCTGCCGAGAGCTAAACAAAACAGCAACAAACAACAAATACCCCGAAAGACTGTTTAAGTGCCTTGCAAATCTTTATTATCCAAACGTTTATGTTCATACTTTCTTGTGTACAGATGGTGCTAGTCAAGAAAATTACAAAACAAACAAAAAAAGGAAAATCAGACACATTTTGGAAATGTATTAATGTATTTACAACTCGTTTTCTCCTGGTGTTTTATCCTGTTTCTGACTTGCTGTTTCTAAGTAACTTGTGTTTGTAGAGATATTTCCTAATCAGTACCACATATGAATAAATGTTAACTGTCTTTTATGGTTTACCTCCAGTAAGGCCACTCAAACAGAACGTGGACACTTCCTGTTGATAGCTAGTGTGTTTCCAAGAAGACTTTGGGGTGCCAGGTGATCTTAGTCACTGTCTATCACCATCCTCATAAACCCTGGGCTTGGCTTGGGATAATCATGTTTAAAAATCACTTTGGGTTTGGGGGAATGGAAGAGGAGAAGGGTGAATACCACCCAAATGCCAGAGGTATCCTTTGAGATCTCTTTCCACTACTGCCCTCCTCCCCAGCATCCTATCAGCTGACATGGCATCAGTGGGCTTCATGGATGGTCCCACCAGGGGGTCCTGGCAGACATTTGAATTTCTATCACCATGCATCTATCATTTATTTGTCTCTTAAAAAGCAATCCCATGAACTGAAGTTTCTCATTTTAATTTTGATTCTCCAGAGCCCTTTGAAAAAGAAAGTTTGAGAAAATGTAGAAGTCTCATACTTTAGTTTTGTGAATTCAATTTTTGGGAGACTCTCATTGGAAAGACCTGTGTGAAGTAGTTATTTAGTACTTAAAGCACAGCACATAGATTGGGCTTAAATAAAGGCACCTTAGTGCCACATCTCTGATGTGCCAGATCTTCTGATCTCTAAAATACTATTAGGAAACTAAAGAATAAGGAGTAAGGAAATTAATTCTGCCAGAGTCCTTAGCTATTATGGAATTGCAGAGGGATGCTTTGGCCTTGACCACATTTGTCTTGCCTCATCTCTAGAAAGTAGGAGAATAGAAAGATATTTTCTCTTTCTCATTCTATCATGTGTTCTCCCAAGCTGACATTGTACCAATGTCCCTCTAACCTAAAGAACTGGCTTCAGTAAGAATAAAAAGAGACATAGTATAAGTTAGTATTACAATTAAAGTTAAGGAGGTAGGTTGAAATCCCACCTCTGACACTTAATTATCTCTGTGGGACCATAAACAAGTTATTTTATCTTCAGAACCTCAGTTCCATTACCTCTAACTCCATAGAATGGTTGTGGGGTTCATACAAAATGCACACTTTATAATGTTTTGCAAATTTTGAAGTATTGCATAAGAATCGGGTATTATATATATTTATCCTAGAAGGATATGGCTTTATACACAAATTAGTATGTGCATCCCAGCATTACTTTCGGATATTATCCCTGTTTAACAGATCAAGGATGATGAGGTCAAGGAACTTTCCTGGTAACAGCAAGGAATTAGTATCAGAAAGAGTATAAAAATCTCTTACCTTCTATCCCAGAGCTCCCTCCAGACATAAGCAGCAATTAAATGCAGTGTTGTTTTTCATTAGCCTGTTTCCAGGTTTCTGCACATCAAACCAGACCACCTGAGGCATCTTCTACCAACACACAAAGGTATCATTACATTTTCAGACTACTCCATTGAAACACCTATTTACTCCTGCCTCTCCAAACACACACACACACACACACACACACACACACACACACACACACACACACAGAAAGAGAGAGAGAGAGAGAGTGTGTGTGTCATTGTGACTGGTGAGACATTGAAATCTCACAGCCTCCCCTGCAACTAAATATTATCTTTTTGAAGGCCAATGGGTTTCTTTTCTGATAGGGAAAAAATAGTTGGACTTTAAAGAATCATCTTTGGAATCTTATGAATGAAAAGACAATGAAATCTGCATTATTAAATCCTTTACTAGTTCACTACCCCCAGTGAATTACAATTCTAGACTTGAATATTTCACATAATTTCATGGTCAGAAAGGACTAAGTTATAGAGAAAGATTGATCTGGAAGAGATTTTATAATCAATATAACCATCCTTCTTTTCATAATTTGTAACATCATTCTTTCCCCAAAAATCAAGGATAGGTACTTCTAGCTCCTCAACTTGTGGCTTCATTTGACAGACTACTCTCATGGCTTTGCTAAAAGCTTATGCTCTTAACTTCATTGCACCTGTGAATGTGTCCACCAGTAACTGGATCACCTGAATGCATCCAGAGGCAAAATCCTTACATTCTTTGTTCTATGCTAAGCTTTCCCTGAGGTCTTGTATTTGACATACCTCTTCATGACTTATTTCCACTGTGCCAAAGGTCTAAAATCTAGAAATTTGTCTGGTGTTTTCAATGAAAAGTCTCTGAGACTTCTGTAACAACAAAATCAGTTGATCAACAATCTTATTGCTAACCTGAAGACTATGGCCCCATCTAGGTCATCACCATGTTGCCTTTAGCAGGCCATCTTCTGAACTCTGGTGCCTTTCCAATAGAGAGAAGGGAGAAATTTCCAGGAGTTTAACATCTGAATTGATACGATTCTTCCTTGGGAGTTCTCTTTATGCTCCTTTCAACATTTTTCCTTTTGTATTTTTCTACCAACAGTCTAAGACACTATCAGGATAGTGTTAAACCAAGAGTAAATTTGCCAAATAAACTGCCTTCTTAACTCCAAAATAATGCCAGGTCACATCTTAGAACAAGATTATGGTATTCCACCAGGTCCTAGGCTGGCATCCATAACTTGTAGGTAACATCCATTCTCTTTGGTCCAATTTTTTATAAGAACCGCCTTAACTTGACAAAACCATATGCAAGGACATGGAATCTTGTACCATCATGTGCCTATCCCAACCTACAATCTATGTGGATCATGACTTCAAGGGCAAAGAAAGTATACTGTTATTATGCTGATGACAATTCTGTAACTGAGTAGTCTTTGCACAGTGACCAGGCAGTTAAATAGTTAAAAGAGTAGCAGGAATAATTTTTGCTTCAGTGAAGACCCAAGAAGGAAAAGAAGATGAAGACAGAAGATCTATCATCAATGCCATGGACTTTTTCACCAATTAAAAGGACTAAAGACATGATTATTTGAAATAAGCATTAAATAGTGGCAAAACTCTTTGGAATTGATGGATTTTTTAGCAACTGCAGGGGAAATACACTTCACATTAAAAAGGTACCTGGTAATCTCAGTTCTGTCTCCCTGGGACTAAATCCATATTGCATTTCATGATGCCTGAGTGTTGAGATGCTTCATGCTGCGAAGGAGAAATGGTTTTCTTTATCCCAGGCTTTCCTTCATCACCTAATGTCTGCAACCTTTGATCTTTTAGTCCTTGAATTGCCTTTTGCATCACAGGACTATGTTTAACTTTCATCTCTCCCAAAAGAGAGATAGGAAACAGGAGGTCTGTTATTTCATCTGCTGATTGCCATCCTGAACAAGAAGGGCTTGAAATGCAAATGCAGAGCTCTGTCCATTTCCATGAAAGAAATTGAGAACCACACTGGTCCCAGCCAGCGAGGGCCGCAGGGAGATTTCCTTCCCTTGAAAGTTGTAATGGCAGATGAGCAGGAATTAGACAGGGCAAGAATTTGCTGTAAGTTAACACCTCCAGCCCTAAGCCTGATGTCTCATATGTTCTGCTGGGAGGTTGTAGGGATTTTATAGAGCCTCATATTCTACCTCTGTATCCTGTTTTATATTTTTCCTAAGGTCTATCTACCAATTAAAACCCCTATAGGCATGCATGTATTCTCTGCTTGGTTCTTGAATTTCTGCTCAAATGTTTAGTCAGAAATGACAATGAACCCTTATATACGAATATGATAAATTCTGGAACAAGTATTAAATTCTTGAATTTCTGCTTCTACAGCAGTTGCTAAAGCTCATTGTTAGCATCAGAAAGACAGGAAAATTCCGCCTCCCCTAAATTCTTGGGGATGAGGAGCAACATTTGATATTCACTGGTAGTCAGGAAATGAAAACAGAATTTCACTTCTCAGCTACCACAAATGGTTTCTAAACTAAGTGCAGTCCTTTAGCAGGAAAAAAAACACAAAACAAATCCACAAACAATAGCTGGTTTTGTAGTTGAAACAAGATATTTTGCCCATTGTTCTTTCTTGCTGGGATATTAGTCAACAATTTGAGTCCATACCCCAACAAAGCAAATCTGACTGGATGACAGATTTTAGAATTCCAGTACTATTGGGTGGATGGCTATAATAACTGAAAACCTCAATAACTGAATAACTGCTTCTTCTCTTAGTGAAATCATATGAGCAGGACCTAATGCTGCCAGCTAATGTTTACCAAACATGGCCTTTGGACATTGGCCCAAATTATAGATTTTTGTTCTGGTAATTGAGTTGGGAGTTGGTGCTGATGCAGGGATTTTCCAATGTCCAGTGTATATTGTCCTGAGGGTCTCATTGATAATTCCTCTTGGCTCCTTTAGCTATGTAACTAACATGCTTGAAACTGTAGCATTAATGAGAAATTAGTTCTATTCTGTCAAATACTGCAAGTCCATAATCATCTTTCACTGAATCAAATGAAGAATATGGGTATAGACTAAGGACACAAAAATGTTGCAGATCTTTAAAAGTATTCCCCTTTTATGTATTAAAATAATATTTTTCTTTCTCCTCCTTTTCCAGCAAAAATTCAAGTAACATAGGTGGGTGAGGGGAGGGGGCTAGAAACTTTTGCTTTCCCAACTCACACCTAGCAATCTGCACAACTGCAATTTTTGCCAAAGCATTTTGCTTACCAAATTACAAACTGGACATTCATTCATACCAGGTGAAAAGGACAAATTTTCAAATAGGAGAAAAGAGGGTTTGGACATTAAGCCTGCATTTGCAGGAGACTATAGAAAATTCCCCAAAACTTACTTTTTAACCCTCCCTGAAACACATTCTGCCTTTGAGTGGTCCTACTCCAAAAGTGAGGAATTCTTAATATGATGGACTTAAAAATTGCTCTTGAGGAAGTTTCAGCTGGTGTAATCAATATGGTCTAGAAAAGGATGTATTGCCCCATGTGTATGTATGTATGTGTGTATGCACAGGTGTAGCTATCAGCACAGTGCCTGGTACACAGTAAATGCTTAATAAATGTTAAACACTAATTGATTCACACACACACATATATTATGTATACTTAGAAACTAACTTCCCCCCCCATGATATTCCTTTTTTCTCTTTCTTCTACATATATTGCTGATAATTCCCATCCCACCCAATGGTGTTTGGTGTATGAAGAGGATATAATTTATTTGTAAACTCAGGATGTTCTTGTTTTAATAGAGTTGCTTGTATTTGATAATTTATTTATCTTTGGCCATGGTTGGAAATGCTGATCAAAATCCTGTCCTGTCCTTCTGCTGAGTTCTTCCATCTTGTTTGTAGCTATCTGATTTTCCCTCTATCAGAATCTTCAGGTGGAAATGGGAAATTATGAGGAGGAGAGGTAGATAAACTAGAGGAAAACAGGAACAAAGGTCCAATCCCATAATCCAGGACTTAGTTTGGAAGCTTTGGGGTCCTATTCTCAAGAATTAAAAAGGTGGGGAAATTAACTTTGGTGATAAAAGTGAAATTATAAATGCAGCTTCCAATAGTCTGAGACAATTCAAATTTTCAGAAGCTGGTTTACCGTTAAAGTCCTGAGAAGAATGTTTTGAGCAATAGGTTTTCAAGCCTTTTGGAAGCCTTGTGTATTCCTAGAAGGTATATTAGGAAGGTAGCTGGAATTTCACTATTTGGATTTATCTAGCACCTGTTTTTGAAAGACTTCAAAGCACTTTAGTATTTCTTAACTGCCTATATCATAAGGTATTTTGTAGCCTCCTCACCGACCTGAGAAATGGAAAGGATCTAGAGGCCCCAATGGGATGTAGCCAGGTCTAAGGTTTAGGCTAAGAATAAAGATGATGAGGTTCTAGACTGGCTTATCTAGCAACTTGCTTTGGGTCCTTAGATTAGTAATAATTTTGGGGGGCTCAATTTCCTCAGCTGTAAAATGGGGAATAATACTTTTCTCACTGGGATGGTAAGAGTAAAATAAAATTCCAGATGGAAAGTGCTTTGAAGATATACCCTCTATAAGAATGCTAAGTATTATTTTATAGGTGGAGAAACTGAGGCATAGTCATTAAAGACTTTGCTTAAGAACACACAAGTCAGTTGCAAAACTGGAATTAAAGTCCAGGTTTCCTGACTCTCAACCTTACACTCTTCCTATTAGACAAATGTTATGTAAATATTTGAATATGTTCAGCAGCAGAAATGGGTCCATTTACAAATAGGCAGGCAAGAGCAACCTAAGTGCAAATAAAAGTTTGTTTCCAGTTTTGAAAAAGCAATTAAAGTTTATTTTTAAAAAGAAAATTTCATTTACTGAATTTAAAAACAGTGAATTCACAAACAAGTTAATTAAAGCCTCATTTTAAAATCTTGATGAAAGTGTTTTAATTAGTCACTGTTTTTAAACTCACTGTTAACTCAAAGATTTTTTTTCAATTGTTTGTTAGCTAAAGAGGCTTGTTTTGCTTTGTTTTTATAAGCTTTATTTTTTAAAAATTCTGAATTGAATTTTTTTCTTTCTTTAGTTCAGATTCATCTGCCAGTTTGTAAATGAGCCTGTTACTGTGTATGGGTCTTATTATAGATATATAAAAGTTAGCTGTTGGTGTGATTGTAATGAGGGAGCAGCAGCAGTTTCCATGATGGACACAATTCAGAAAGCTGCTGTTAGTCACCAACTGGCAACAGAAATCAATTAAACTTGTGCCGTTTCTAGTGTAAAAAGAAGTTTACTGTTTATTGGAAAAGATCTCTGACTTTGTGGCATATGAGGTGTGAATCGTTGTCCAAAAAAATCTGGTGTTTCAAAGAATCAAACTCTGGTGGCATTAAATGTTCACTTTTATTCTGCTCATAGTTGTGAATTCCTCCCAGATTTGTTCGTCCTTTAGGAAGGGAGGAGAAAACTCTGATTGGTG
>JAJPUD010029466.1:0-13875 GCA_023553655.1 Myrmecobius fasciatus
TAGCAGGGCCAGGAGGTCTGAGGTCAGGCCCTGGAGGCCAGGCAGACTGAGGCCAGGCTCCCAAAAAGGCCTGGAGGCCCAAGGCCAAGGACAGGCAGCCTGTCCAGCCTCCAGGAGGGAGAAGAGTTTCTTACCCAGACTTCCCTCCCCAGCCCCCCATGCTGATTAGTGGGAAAGGGGCTAGAGACTGGGACACTGCTCTGCTTTGTAGAGGTACCTGCCCTGGAAGTCAGGAAAACCTGGGCTGGATCTCACCCAGGGCCCTCTCACAGGCTGGACGCCAAAGGCCTAGAGCTAGAAGGGGCTGGAGCGGTCATCCCATCCAATGCTTTACAGTCCAGGACACTGAGGAAGCCACAGTGGGGATGTGACTGCCCAAGACCACCAGGGGCAGAATTCAAACCCAAGTCTTTTGACCTCAGCTTTTTGGTATACCCCTCCCCCCAAGCCTGTCCCCATGGCTCCCCTCCCAGAGCTCATGTCAGGCTCCAGTGGCTCCAGGAACAGAATGGGATTTGGAGACCTCCCACTGCTGGGGAGCTTGTTACTCATTCCCAGACCCACCCAGGAAACCTCAACCACCACCTATGATAAAGAAAGCCCAGTGCTTGTGGGGCAGGGTAGGAGGGGAAATTGATACTATGGATAATGTAAATATATCTTCCCCTTCAATGAGCATTTATTAAGCACCTACTGCGAGCACCACACCATGCTGGAAATGTGAGCCAGGGGAAACAAAGGAAGCCTCCCACCCGCCCCATCTGCTTTCAGAGGAGGCCCCTCTGGAGGACGCTCTTCTAGGCTCTGCATCTTTACACAGATGGGGCTCGGCAACGCGGCGTCTGCCCGGATCCCAGGAATGCATTCTGCAGAAGGATCCCAAGGCCCTGCTCCCCCACCCCCTGCAGCTGTCTCCCCCACCCGCTCAGCCCCCTCATGCAGGCAGACAATTGCTCCGTTGTCAGCCCGCCACAGAGCAGTTTGTCCTGTTCTCCAGCTGAGGACACAAGGGCCCAGCTTCTGTCCCGGGCCCGGCTCCAGCAGAGGTGATGTGGCAGAAGACCACGCAGACGGAGCGTGAGCGCCGGCCAGGCCGGCCCCGGCTCTCGTTGCACATGAACGTGTTTATTTGACTAAGCCGGAGCCAGATTCTGCTTTGTTATTCTCATCCCCTATTTCATCATCTCCAAGATTTATTTCAGATGGAAAACCTTCCCTTTTCCCTGCTTGACTGTCTGTGTTCTGTTGGAGGATTCAGCCTGAATGAAATCCCGGGGGGCCGGGGGGGGGTAATGCAAAGTGCACTTGTTGCTAGGTTACAATGGAATGGCCCTGGGAAGAGAAATAGAGGCAGCAGTTCTGGGCACACGGACACATATGTCCTCTGTGGTATGTGCTGCCAGGAGGCATCAAGTGCCCAAAGTCCCCAGAGCCAGCACGGAGATCCCCTCATTTAGTGACCAGGGAGCGGGCACTTTCTGTCAGATGGCCACATCATTATAAAAAACAGCCTACCTTGGGGAGGAGGGCACAGGTTTAAGGGCCGCAGGTGGTGGCTGTTTGCGTTATATCCGGCACCTTTTTGCCAGCCCCATCGATGACCTTACCCTCCCCTTGACAAGGACCCAAACCTGGCACCTTTTTGCCAGCCCCATCGATCCCCCTCCCCCTCCCCTGACAAGGACCCAAATTTCCATCCCCTTTTTTATCTTTCTCCCCCTTTTTCTTTCATTCACTGAGCTGAATTCTGCTTGAAAACATCTCTCCTCATTTCAATCCCACCCAGAGGCGGAGCAATTGTCTCCTAGAAGCAAGAGGACAAACTCTGGAAAATCTGGATCCTGCAGGTCTTATAGGGAGAGCCAATGAGCACTGACAATGGGGGGGGGGGGAGGAGACACTTTCCTCCTGGAAGGTTTTCCTTAATGTGGACTTCCATGAAGTCCTATAGGGAGAGAAAAGAGGAAAATCTGGAATAAAATAAGCCTGAAGTTGACGGCGAGCAGAGAGAATGTCTAGGCCGAGCCACAGACGCAGCAAGAGGGTCCAACGTCTCCCAAAGGAAGCCATCCGACCTATGAGAGGGGTCCAAATAGGACAAGGATGGGGGGCGGGGGTCTGGTGCCTTCAAACTTGATCAGCTACTTAGGGGTGAAGAGAGAGAAGGAAGAGTATTAACAGGAGGAGGAGCCGGGGACTCCCAGAGGGCCCCAAGCTCAGAAATGTGGACACGACATAATCTGCTTTCTGTTGCATGATATAATGAAAGGAGACTCATCTGGGAGCCCGGAAGGCCTGTGTTCGAGTCTCACTACTGACTGACTATGTGATCACAACCAAATTGTTTTCATTTTAATTTAATTTAAAACTTTCTGAAAGTCCAAGTTATGGATCAGTTGTTGCTCAGGATCCATGGAGGTCAACAGAGCCTTGAAGAGAGCACAGTATGTTGGGGAAGGGGGTGTGAAAATCCCTACGGGGGCATGGACTGATCCTATTTTGTTTTTGTACTCTCACCAGTGGCTTCATGCCTGGCACACAGTAGGTGCCTAATAGCACTTGCTGATTGATTGAGCTGGGTCGGGACTATTAATTATTAATAATTATTAATTATTCAGTCAAAAGGAACCCCAAAGACGGTGAGCCCCATCATTTTTTCCAGACAACAGAGTTGACGGAGAGAAAATTCCTTGAGGAACCGAATGATTTTCAGCATTTTCAGCTTGAAGGATTGTACGGGCTTGATCCCATTTAGCCCTCACGAGAAACCTTCAGCGCAAAGCATTTTATGACCATTTTATTGACAAATAAACCGAGGCTGGAAGACTCAGAGTGCCCAGCCCAGGATCGATTCTAGCACAAATAATAGTGAATCAGCCATGTCTCCTGACAGTAAGGCCCGCCCTCTGGGCACTATTCCATTTTGTTCAGGGGTGGCTGGAAGGGGAAGGCAGAAGCAGGAATAGACCCTGCACCCTGCGGTCAGCGGCCTTCCATATGGGCCTTCATGTCATCAGTCACTCAAAGGGCACCTCCTTAGCCCCTTAATCAGCCATGTGCAATATTGAAATCTGGGCTGGCCAGGACAAGGTGGAGGCTGTGGCCTAGAAAAGCCCCACAGCTTGGAGGTGAGCACCCCATTTACAGGAAGCCTCCTGGGTCACTCCCCCGTGGCCGTGGTGGCGGTCCTGAGCTACCATCGGTATTGGAGCTGAGCACATCATAGGCACCTTTCCTGGGCAAGGCTGGCTGGGTGGGCACTGCCCAGGGGCAATGTGCCCCTCTTTGGAGCTCATGCATTCACCTGGCTTGAGCACAGCACCATCCTGGGCACCGTGAGGGGACAGGAGATGGACTGCTGCGTTCTGTGCCCATGCCAGCTGTCTCTTGCCACTGTGGTGACCTTGAGCAAGCACCTTACACAATGTGATGCCCAAGTCTCTCACGACATAAAAAAGGAGGCTGGCCTGAGGTTCAGACACAACCAGGCTGGCTCCCTGTTTTATGCCCCGGAAGGGGCACAAAGCCTTTTCCAAGCCTCCTCTGCAGCTCAGGCTGGGTGAGTCTTATCCCCTCCCATTTTGCAGATGAGCAAACTGTCTCAGGTTAGCTCAGGCACCTGAGAGAAAGCCCGAGGATCCTCCTCCTCCTAAATCCAGAGCCCATGGCTCAGTGGAGAGAGTCCTGGTCCTAGAGGCAGAAGTCTTGGGTTCAATTTCTGCATGTGCTCTGTGCTCAGTGCCAGGGACACGACTCCAAAAGCTAGACGGTCCCAGCTCTCAAGGATCTACCCTCCAACTCAGGACAAACCCCCATGGAAGGAGGTAGCCAATAGGTCCGGGAGTCCTCGGGGTGCACATGGAAAGGGCGGATCCTGCTGGGATCCAGAAGAGCTGGTTCACAGCTCTGATCCTTCCACCAAAGGAATTAGAGCCTCTCTCCTGGGAGTTGGATGTGGCCTGGGGGAGGAGTTTCAGGGATCTTCTGCCCCCAAGGGTCTAGAACCCAACTGACGGGGGAGCAAGTCAGCAAGCCAAGTGAAGACTCTAAGGGCCGGTGTGACTTAGGGCTCTTCAGGGTGAGGGGCTTCAGGGGCTTCTGGACTGGTATGGAGGCTCTCCTTTCTGTCTGGCAGGCCATGAAGACCCACAGTGGGTCTCAGGAGAAGGAGGGCTCACATCGCTGAGACCTCGGAACCGGGACCGCAAGAGAGCAGGAGTCCTCCCCACACTGAGCCATGGTACAGCCGCCCCCCAGACATCACTGTATTCTTCACAACCATCATTCCTTGAGGCAAAACTTTATTAGCAACTCAATAAAATAATAACATAAATATAATCTAAAATAAAAATAAATTTTATTAGCCTTCAATAGTTCTTTTAAAATTTGTGATTTTACTTGCATTTCTCTCTTAATTCTGCTGCTGTCCTATTGGGTGCAATAATTAGAATGAAGTAACCAGAGATCTGGAGCTGAAAGAGACTTTAGGGATCATTTAGCCCCCAATTTTGCTTTATAGATAAGATAAAGACATAAAGAAAGGTTGATAAGATAAAGATATAGTTAAGGAAACCAAGACTTGGAGAGAGGGCAGTGACTGACTAGTTCAGGAGCTTACTGCAGAGAAAAGTGGCGGAACTGGGTTTTACCCATGGTCCACCTGCTCCAAAATTAGTCCCCCCCATTTAGCATCCTGTTGCTGGTTTCATGTTCAAGCAGCAAGTTTTTAAAATTCGTTAAAGACTTGAAAAAAAGAATTTTGAATTTCAGAGGCCCACGGAATCAAAGGTTGAAACCTCAGAGACCATTTGACCTCGTACCTCAAAAACAAGAAAGCTTCCTAGCCACATCTGAGGGCACGCAGGGCGGAGCCTCCCACATCCACAGACCAACTGCGCCTCTGGCCCTCCTCCAACAAGGCAAGCCCTCTTCTCTGTGGCTGCCACCTCGGCTTCTATTTCTGGGTCTGTGCTCTGGGACCACGCAGGACCCAGCTAATCCTCCTCCGCCTGACCGATCTGCCTCATCTTTCTCCTAAGTCTTTGCTCCTCCAGGTAGAGCACCCCTTCAACTAAGTCTGCTCTGCGCCCCTTCTTCCCCGGATGGACTCAGTCCAACGTGACAATACTATCTTCTTCCTAAACTTTGGCACCCTGAACAGAGATGCGACAGTCACGAGTTGGCCTGAAAGGGTAGAGGACACCCAAATCTCCCCAGTTTTGGACCCTCTGCTGTTCTTGATGCTGCTAAGAGAAATGAACAAATAAAAAGTCTTATTTTCCCTTCTTGTTAATGTAAGAATCAGGGGATATCACTTCTTTTCTGTTCTACCTCATTCATCTTTATGCATTCTATACTATTGTTACCTTTAAAATAAATTTTATTTTTCTAATTTAGTCTTTGCCTTAAGCATTATAAAGCAAGTAACTTTAGTCTCTGTGTAACACATTTAGCAATTCTTACCTTATTATTTTTATTACAGTATGATAAATAGAGAGGTTTAAAATCAAGGCCTTATTCCATGATTAATTTCTAAAATATGCAATAGATTTTGAAAGTGACAGTGTATTCATCCCTTTTTTGGTTCAGTTCTTTCCCTATATCTTTGAAAGGTATATTTTTTCCATCATTCTAATCATGGAAGTAATTTCTTTTTGGCTTATTTCCTCTTTGGTTTTTCATATTCTAGTAGTAGGATGTTGAAGTTGCCCACTAAAATTATTTTTGTAACTGTGCAATTTAGTCCTCACTTCTTATTTTCTGTACTATTGAGAGATTGTGTCTTTAATTAACCCATTGTCCAGAGTCACTTGGGGAAATGTGGGAAGGGAGCAGTGAGATGGGACCTAAGGGAACCCCAATTCCCTATAAACACTCCAGGGGATCTTTAAAAATTCGCCAGAAAGAGCAGTGATAAAGGCAGCCAAGCGGGTCCTGTGTGATGCAGTTCAGGAATGCCCAGAGAGGCCACCGGGGCTGGAGGTGACACCGATCCAGACCAGCTCCTGCTTTCAGACACAAGGAGCCCATGCACGGGTCCAAGCAGGAGACACACCTATGTGAGCTTATGACTAAGAAGTCATAAGCAAAGCCATGAGGGTGTAAAGTTAGCCTAGCTCTAAGTTAGCTCTAGGCCTAGCTCTAGGACAATTATAGGCTTAGTTCTAGGCCATCTCTAGGCTTAGCTCTAGGACAACTCTAGGCCTAGCTCTAGGACATTTTGAGACCTAGTTCTAGGCCATCTCTAGGCCTAGCTCTACACCAACTCTAGGCCTACTTGTAGACCAGCTCTAGGACAGTTGTAGGCCTAGTTGTAGGCCAGCTTTAGGATAGTTCTAGGCCAGCTCTAGACCAGTTCTAAGCCTAGTTTTAGGACAACTCTAGACCCACTCTAGGCCAGCTCTGGGCCTAGTTCTAGGACAGCTCAAGGCCTAGCTCCAAGACAGCTCTAGACCAACTCTAGACCTAGCTCTGGGCCAGCTCTAGGTCTAGTTCTAGGATAGCTCTGGGCCAGCTCTAGGTCTAGTTCTAGAATAGCTCTAGGCCTACCTCTAGGCCAGCTCTAGGACAGTTCTAGAGCAGCTCTCATAAACAGCTCTTGGATGTCGTTGAATTGATAGCAGCTTTTCACTGCACATAATTTTGTTCCTCGACATACTTTTTTCCCCTAGCGCCCTGCCCATGTACGTGCTCGCAGCGCCCAGCCCAGTACCAGCCACAGGCACCAAAAATGGTTTGCTGATTGACTGACTGAGGAAGGAGCTCGAGCCCAGTGGGGAATTTTGGACGATTCCCTCTTCCTGGGTAAAAGTCCGGCTGCCCGCCGCTGGCTCTGGCCAGGGTGGGACTCCAACCTTTCTGCGTCCTCCCAGGACACGGCTAAACAATTCCTCCTCCGCGTTCCTCAGTTTCCCAGCCGGTGCCGAGAAGCCAGAATAGCCCGGCCTATTTCTCTCTGCCCTACTTTCTGGAAGCAGCCCCCTCTCCCAAAGCCGAGCCCGGGCAATGCTGGCTGCCTCTCCAGACCCCATCTAATAGGCGGCGGTCAGCACGCAATACCACGGAATCACGGGCCCGGCTTCTGAGTCAGCCCGCTGGCATCCGGGCATCCTGGCTGCTTCCCAGCGGGTGAGTCAAAGTCAGACCCGGCGGGGGGGGGGGGCTGCATCATGAAGTCATTATCAGCTCTTTCAAGGTCCCTCTCTGGAGTCAGAGCAGCAAACACGATAAACCACCGTCCCTTTCCTCCCCCCCAACACGAAGCAGACTCCCCCCAACCCGCCCTGTCTCTAACAAGCTGGAGGCGGCCGTCCCTGACGGACGAGGGCCGATGAATCCAGTCAAAGGGACAGACGGGAGCTCAGGCCGGGGGCCTCCAAAGTCCCTCTGATGAAGGACATTTGGGGAGCGGATCAGGAGGGAGAGAGGAAGCCGGGGGGCTTGTTCATCCTGGAATAAAGGAAGAAATGTCCTGGGGGCTAAATCAGAGGCACCCCCCCCCCGTGGCCAGCCCTTCCACTGACCCCGAGCCCCAGCGGGTCAGCAAAGGCTTAGAATCACGTGTCCCGTCTGAGACGTGCAAGGGACGTCGAGAGCATGAGGGCGAGAAGGGCTGGGTAGGACATTGCTGAGGGATGACATCAGGAGGACCACCGAGTCACAGCATCCACACTGGGAGGGGCCTCGGAGGCTAGCAGACCCAGCCCTGCCATTTCACAGCTGGCAAAACTGAGGCCGAGCCGGGACCAAGCTGAGTCCCATGTGAGAGGAAATGAGCTTGAGGGTCACCGTGTAAAAGTGTGCGCCAGAGGAGGAGGGCAGGCGGGGGGGCTGAGGGAGCGGAGTGGGGCACGTGCCATCTGCGGAGCTGGCAGCCTCCGCAGCTCTGCTGAATGGGCTTTTCCTTTGCTCTGAGGGTAAGTTCACGGAGGGCTCGGGGGGGGGGTGAGGGAGGGGAGTCCTTGGAAATGACTGGCTGTGTGAAACCCCTCTCCCGCTCCCCAAAAAGAACATGCCCTCCCCTTCGTTGCCTGGCTGGTGGCCGACTGCCAATTCAGCACAGGACGCCCCCAAATGAGGTCTGAGGAAAGGAAATAAGCTTCAGTGAAGCACCTACTGTGTGCCTGGCACTGAGCGAGAGACAGTCCTGGCCTCAGGGAGCTTATGGTCCAGTGGACAGCGGGCATCAGAGCCCAAAGCCTCCCATCATGCTCCTGGGCAAGTCAGCACCCCCCCCCAGCGCCCCGACCCCCAAGGACGACCAAGATCCCAGGGCATCATTTCTCCTTTCCTTGGAGGATGAGGAGCCGAGGGGCAGAAAGCAACGAAACCGCGTTATCTCCAGGAAGAAATCGGCTCGGTTTCCTCATCTCGCTTACGCTTCAGAGGTCTTCAGCGCATCCAGAAGCATCAGGGCAGAGGGCCAAAGCACATAAAAAAGAGACAGCTCAGCAAAAAGGAGAAACGCAGACGGCCGGCAAGGCCTGCGGCCGAGCCCCCAGAAGCTTGCCCACGTCTGTGCCCGGGGTTCCGTCGGCCTCCCTGTGGGCACACGCTCTCGGCCTCCTGGAGCAAGCCCCCAAGGGGAGGCGGCCAGTTACAAAGGCAGTCTCAGTGGCCACCGCCACAGGGAACAGCCTCCCCGAGGCTGCCGCTGTCCTAACTCAAGCCTGTCCCCTCTCACTTCTCACTATCCTGAGCCTCGAGTTGGGGAGAAGGAGAAAAGTAGCCGACAGCCAGAGCATCACAGGCAATTGTGGGGACGGCTCCTGCTGGACCCTGCGCTGATTACAGGCTTAAGAAATGAGAGGGCTGGAAGAGACCCCCCACCGTCTGGCCCAACCCCCTTATCTTGCTGATGAGGCAACAGGCTGGCGAGGGAGGAAGAAAGGAAATAAGCATCTGTGGGCCTACTAAGTACAAGAAAACAAGCATTTATGGCCTACTATGTGCCTGGGACTGTGCTCAGCTCAGGAAACAAGCATTTAAGGGCTTACTATGCACTCTACACTCTGCTAAACTCAGGAAACAAGAATTAAAGGGCCTACTATGTACAAGAAAATAAGCATTTATGGCCTACTATGTGCCTGGGACTGCTCTCAGCTCAGGAAACAAGCATTTAAGGGCTTATTATATACTCAGAACTCAGGAAAAAATATTAAAGGGCCTACTATGTACAAGAAAACAAGCATTTATGGCCTACTATGTGCCCGGGACTGTGCTCAGCTCAGGAAACAAGCATTTAAGGGCTTACCCTGTGCTCTGCACTCTGCTAAGCTCAGGAAACAAATATTAAAGGGCCTACTATGTATGAGAAAACAAGAATTTATGTCCTACTACGTGCCTGGGACTGTGCTCAGCTCAGGAAACAAGCATTTAAGGGTTTACCATGTGCTCTGCACTCTGCTAAACTCAGGACACAAATAGTAAAGGGCTTACTATGTATCAGAAAACAAACATTTATGGGCCTACTATGTTCCCAGCCCTGTGCTAAGGTCAGGAAACAAGCATTTATGGCCTACTACATGCCCAGCATTGTGCTAAGCTTAGGAAACAAACATTTATGGGCCTACTACATATCAGGAAGCAAGCATTTATGGGCCTACTATGCATCTGGCACCATGCTAAGCTCAAGAAACAAGCATTTATGGGCCTACTATGTTCCCAGCACTGTGCTAAGGTCAGAAAACATTTATGGGCCTACTGCATATCAGGAAACAAATATTTATGAGCCTACTACATGCCCAGCACTGTGCTAAGGTCAGGAGACAAGCATTTATGGGCCTACTATGTGCCCAGCCCTGTGCGAAACTCTACCGATATTCTCTCCTCCCAACAACCCTGGGAAGGAGGGGACTATTATTCCCATTTTGCTTTGGAGGAAACGGAGGTAGGTGTCCAGGGTCACAGTAAGTGACCGAGGCCGGTCTGGAGCTCTCCCCACACCCATCGGTGGAAAGCGCGGACCTGACCCTGCCCCCCCAGCTACAGTCTCAGCTTCTACAGCCCCACAACTTCAGCTCCGAGCCGTGGGGACTCCCTCTCACTGACCTTCTGTTTTCCTGTTCCACGCTGTCTCCACCCTCCATGTTAGCGGGCAGGGACGGTGTCCCCAGTGCTTAGCACAGTGACTAGAACACAGATGGTACTTAATAAGTGCATGCCGACCTGACTGATCAGAAGAGAACATTTGGGACAAAGTAAAGGTCTTGGACACAAGCTGAGGAAGAAGGGGACCTCGAAAGTTGACGAGCCCAACTCCTTCTTTTCACAAATGTGGAAACTGAGAGCCAAGGTCCCATGGTCCCCCGGGCAATGCAATGGAGCTCTGGTGCTCTTGGCTCGAGCTGGTGCCTTGTCCTGGAGTGCTCTGGCCATTAACCGGAGGCAGCGACGGTCCCCGACCGCCGGCCAGAAGCCCAGTCTGTGACCACCATCTCCGAGCCCCGTCAGAGTCCTGTTACTCTGTAAAAGCGCCTCGGAGAAGGGGCTCCGTCGTCCTGGAGACGGGCTTGGCCTCCGTGGGACTTTTTGTATGAAAACAGGCTTTGGGCGAAGGGATTTTCACCTGGAACAGGGGAAAGTCTGGGGAAGTTGGGAAGAAAGTTCCCTAAATGTGACCCCTGAAGGGGCCACCTCCGGAGGGGGGCGATTTGCATCTGGTGTGGCCGGTGGGGGAGGCCCTGCCAGACACTCTCTCCCAGAAACTCCTGGGATCACACCGTGGTGGGCAGAGGGCCTGGCGTGGCGTGGCTGGGAGGCCCACGGGAGCCAAGAAGCGCCCCCGGACGGGCTGCCCCGCGGGACTTTGTCCTGGCCCGCCTCCTGCAAGAACCCGCGGCTCCCACAAGGCCCGGGCTGCTTATCTCGGTGGGCGAGAAATCGCCTCCCCTCGGACCGTGATCGACCTTACATCACCGGCTTTTCTACCGAGGGGCCAAAAATCACACTGGAAGGAGCAGCCCCGGGGTCTGCGTGGGAACAGCGCGCCGAGACCCTGAGCCGGCGTTCTCGGCTCAGCGGGAGGCCGCCTCGGCCTGCATTTAGGGGAAACGGGCCGCTCCAAATTAATCCCGCCCTTCCTCGGTGCCAGGGACGGGCAAGGGACCAACAGCCCCCCCCCCAAAGAGCCGACGTCCCCGCAGAGCAGGGCAAGCGCCTGGCTCCCTCAGGGGCCTAGTCATCCCGAGGGACCCCGTTATGGACACCGCCTCGTCCAACCGTTGCCGGAACCGCTTCCCCGGCGCCGATCCCGGCCGCGGACTGTTTCTCCCACCGTGGGAGCGAGGATTTCTCTACGCCTCCACACGGGTGAGCCGCCGTGGGTTCTCTCTCACCCTCCGTGGCGGACGGGCCACGTTCTGGTCTGAGCCTTTTCTTGTCCCGTTTACAACCCCCGGGCTCCCCCAGACCGCCCCTCTGTGCCCAATTTGGAGACCCAGCAGCAGCCCGGATCTCCCCTCCTCTGAGCCCCCCGAGCCCTGGCCCCAGACCTCGGCTCAGCGATCGCCGCGGCGGCCGGCCGGAGCGGAGGACACAGGGAGGGCCCTGGCCTGTGACTAATGAGCCCCGGCCGCCAGATCAGGGTGACCCACGTCCACCCCCTCGGCCTCCCTTCCATGGCCCAGCTAAGAAGCGGGAACCGGGGCCCAAGCTGAGCTCACCGCGCTCCCACGACAAGCGTCACCGGGCGTTCCCAGTCCTGCCTTTGAGGGGTGAGCTCTAACCCACAGGCGGGACTTTCTCTGGGGCTGAGGCTGCCCAGGGCTTGGGGGTCTGGCCCGTCCTCCTCCCTGGGGTCTGGGTGGGGGCCGGGAAGCCGGCTTTACCCTGCGGCCAGTCAGCGCTTTATTAGTGCTTCTCCAGGAGGCTGGCGGAAGGAAGGGGGGGGAGCCCCATGTGCTCCTGGCCCAAGTGCCTGAGCCAGAGGCCCAGAGGCATGGAGGCCCACAGTTCGGAGGCCTGGAGGCCCAAAGGCTCATAGTCCTAGAAGTATGGAGGCTCAAAGGCCTGGAGGCCCAAAGGCTACTAGTCCTGGAGCCATGGAGACCCACAGTCCTGGAGGTATGGAGGCTCACAGTCCCAAAGGCCTGGAGACCTGGAGGCTTCTCTTTCCTGTCCTACAGAGAGTGGGGAGCCCTGGATCCCCCCAAAGGAAACATTCTCTCTCCCCTCTCCCAACTGACCCTCGCAGCTTTGTCCATCTCTGACCTTTGACCCAACACCCTTGTATCTCCTTGAACTGTGACCCCCCTGAAGGCGGGGATGTCGGCCCAGGGCGCCTGACACCGGGGGGATATTTGTGAGCGTTAGGCAAATTCATCAGTAAGCATCCCTTAAGC
The DNA here is from genome assembly GCA_023553655.1 of Myrmecobius fasciatus. Lineage (NCBI taxonomy): Eukaryota > Metazoa > Chordata > Mammalia > Dasyuromorphia > Myrmecobiidae > Myrmecobius > Myrmecobius fasciatus. The sequence goes on from JAJPUD010029466.1 coordinate 12,342, forward strand.
CCCTCTGATGTTCCAGGCCCTGCGCCGAGTTCTGGGGACACCAAGGCAGCCCCTGCCCTTAAGGAGCTTACAGCGGGCACCAGGAAGCTGCAAAGGGAGGGGGAGAAGGGGCCCAATTTGGGCCACGATGGAGAAGCCGAGACGTTCAGGAGCAGTGGAGCCGGTGGGAAATGGGGAGCAGCCTGCCCCTAGCCCCTTCAAGAGGGGCCCCGGAGCCCTCCTCCACCCTCCAAGCCGAGGGGAGAACAGGCTGTGGAGGGGGCAGGAGCGGGCAGATCCAGCCTGGCGGCACAATGGCACTCTCCCCCGAGGGTCCTGGGAAAACACTGGGCTGCATTTCTGGGCCCAGGAGTAACAAGCTCCATGCCAGAGATGGGGGGCTGCAGAGAAAGCTGATGGGAAGATGACGCCCCCAACAGCGAGGGGATACCGAGGCAGAGAGCAACTCGTGGCAGGACTTCTGATTTCCGGGCTTTTTTGATGGGTAAGTGGGAGGGAGGGAAGGAATGCCCATCTGAACATAAAGCAAAATGTGATATTTCTGAAGAGAATACATGGGCCTGGGGTCCTTTAAAAGGAAAAGGGGGTACCAGCTGCCCCCCCCCCCGAAGTTACCAGGCAGATCTTCGGAGAAATCACCTCAGGGAAGTGAGCAGGGGGGTAAAATGTGTCGGGGCGAAGGAGTGGCCAAGTCGGGGTCCCCCCCTCCTCAGGGGTGACTCAGTGACGAGGGGAAGCCCCCCAGAAATAATGGAAGCCAAATAATAATCGGCTGCGGCTCCTTGCAGTGAGCTGGCCGGCCGGACTGGTTCCACTCAAACTCCCCCAGCCGTGATTATGAACGGCTATCTGGGAGCAGAGGCCAGACTCTGGGGTCAGGAAGGGCCCCCAGCAGGGGCCCCCTGAGCCTCCAAATGGTGGGCCCCTGGACCCCAGTGGTGAGCCCCCGAACCCCAAACGGTGGCCACCCAGACCCCCAGCAGTGGCCCCCCGAGCCCCCGCTTTCCCATTCTGGACAAGGAGTCATCCTTGCCCAGGCTGATGGCAAGGACCCAAGGGCTCCATGCAGAGAAAAAACCGGCCCGCCAAGGTTAAGGAGGCCCGGGGTCACAGGGGTCGAAAGCCCCGAGAGAGTTTAGAGGTCGTCCAGCTCCATCTTGCAAATCAGCAAACTGAGCAAGTAGGACTGGAAGGGGCTGGACCCCAGACCTAATCTTTGACCTGTTACCTAACTTTCCATCTCACCCAAACTGGAAATGACAATGGCAGCAGGAAGGGAGGAGTGGGCGCAGGGGAGGGACGCCAGTCAGCAAACCTTGATCGGGACTCCCAGTGTGGTGAATGGAAGCCCCTCCCTCAGCTGGAGCTCCTCCACTGCGCACTGGATGGACTGCCAGCTGCCATGAGTGCCAGCCTCCATGAACGCCAACCTCCAGGACCACCAGCCACCAGCACCACCACCACCATGACCACAAGCCTCCATGAGCACCAGCTGCCATGACCACCAGCCACCAGAACCACCATTATGACCAGC
>JAJPUD010029467.1:0-13874 GCA_023553655.1 Myrmecobius fasciatus
AACTGATCTTCAAGTCAACAAACTCAGAAATATTTGGACACTGCTCTCTGGATAACTTCATATCAGGTTAGTCGGACTCGGACAGAGAGATAAATAGATGACAACTGTGCAGGCCGGAAGTGAGGGTGGGACTCAGCTCGGCTCATCTTGGAAGAAATTCCAAACTCCAAACTCCAAATTCCAAACACCTGGAATTTATCTGAGGCACTCGGGACACTCTGCCCTGATTGGGGACAGGTGTTCTGTCAGAATTGCCTTGTTTAAGGAGTAATTCGGACTTAGTCCTAGCCCCCACCAGCCCAGCACCTTAAGTCAACTCGCCGAAGTGCCCCAGGGCAAAGCGTCTTCAGCCAAGGTTTTTTTTTTTCCCCTACCTTAAAGAGATATCCACTCTGTCTAAAAAAAAAATGATGAAGAAACAAAAGAGAGCTCTCACCATAGACAGCTTTTATCAAGGCAAAGAAACGACCTCAGATACAGAGGTTTCTTTAGACAAAAATCCAGAAAAAAACAGCAACGACCATCACTGGTCCCCGTTTCAAAAGGCCTTTCTGGAAGATTGCATAAAGAACCTCAAAAGAGAGCTGGAGGATAAATGGGAAAATAAATTGAAATCAGTGCAAGAAGGATACAGTATCTTGCAAGAAGGATATGATGCTCTGCAAAAGAGATATGAAAAAGATACCAATTTATTAAAAAATAAAATTAGTGAAGTGGAAAAAGAGTGCAGTGAACAAATTGGCCAGTTACAAAAGGAACTTAAAAAGGTAACTGAAGAAAACAACACTTTAAAAATAAGAATTGAACAAATGCAAGTGAACGACTCACTAAGACTTGAAGAATCAGTCAAACAAAAACAAAAAAATGAAAAATTAGAAGAAAATATGAAATATCTCCTAGGAAAAACAACTGACTTAGAAAATAGATCTAGGAGAGACAATCTAAGGATTATTGGACTTCCTGAAAGCCATGATCAAAAAAAGAATCTAAACACTATCTTCCAGGAAATCCTGAAAGAAAACTGCCCTGAGATTGTAGAATCAAAGGGCAAAATCACTATTGCAAGAATTCACCGATCACCTCCTGAGAGACCCCAAAATTAAAACCCCAAGGAATATCATGGCTAAATTTCAGGACTATAGCACCAAGGAACAGATTCTGCTAGCAGCTAGAAAGAAACAATTCAAATACCGAGGATCAATAATTAGAATCTGTCAGGATCTGTCAGCTTCCACACTGAAGGATCGAAGGGCCTGGAACCAGTTATTCCCAAGGGCAAAGGAACTTGGATTACAGCCAAGAATAACCTATCCAGCTAGAATGAGCATTATCCTCCAGGGAAGAAGATGGTCATTCAATGATATAGGTGAATTTCACCTATTTCTAATGAAAAGACCGGATCTGAACAAAAAATTCGACACCCAAACACAGAACTCAAGAGATGCATAAAAAGGTAAAAAGGAAAGGACTCTTGAGAACTTTATTTTTACTAGGGGGATACTCAAAGTTTGGGGGTATAATTAACTAAATATTACTTTGATAATATGAAAAAGAGAACTAGAGGGGAAAAGGTCATACTGGGGAAAAGAGGGAAAAAGTGGTAAAATAAGATCTAAAAAAAAAGGAGGTAAAAACAAGGTAAAATCACTTGAAGAGGCAAAGAAAACCTAATATAATTGAGAGAAAGAGGGGAGGGAGACGAGCACTGTGTAAATCTTACTCTCATCAGGTTGGGCTCTAAAAGTGTATATCAGACATTTGATTTCACATAGAAACTTGTCTGTTGCTAGAGGGAAGTGGGAGGGAAAGGAGGAAAAGTAAGGGACAAACTAATAGAAGGGAAAATAGAAGAATCAGGGGAAAGGAGTAAAAACAGGGGGAGGGGATCTAAAGGGTGGAGTATTGTTTGGGGGAGGGGGTCATCAAAAGCAAAGTACTGAGGAGGGGGGAAGGGAGAAAGGGGAAAGGAAAGGGGAGTATTGTTTGGGGGAGGGGTCATCAAAAGCAAAGTACTGAGGTGGGGGGAAGGGAGAAAGGGAAAGGAAAGGGGAAAACATAACTTGGGTAAATAAGATGGCAGGAAATAAAGAATTAGTTATTCTATCTGTGAATGTGAATGGGATGAACTCTCCCATAAAGCGGAAGCGGATATCAGACTGGATTAAAAACCAGAATCCCACAATATGTTGTCTACAAGAAACACATCTAAAACATAGTGACACATATAGGATGAAGGTAAAAGGCTGGGGCAGGACCTATTATGCTTCAGGTGAACAAAAAAAAGCAGGGGTAGCAATCCTTATCTCAGATCAAGTAAAAGCCAAGATAGATCTAATCAAAAGAGATAAGGAAGGAAACTATATTTTATTAAAGGGTACCATAGATAATGTAGCAATATCTATACTAAATATATATGCACCAAGTGCAATAGCACACAAATTCCTAGGGGAGAAATTAAGAGAGATGCAAGAAGAAATAGACAGCCAAACGATACTAGTGGGGGATCTCAACCTTGCTCTCTCAGAATTAGATAAATCAAACTACAAAATAAATAAGAAAGAAACTAGGGAGATAAACCAATTGTTAGAAAAGTTAGGTATGATAGATCTATGGAGAAAGTTGAATGGAGACAGTAGAGAGTTTACTTTTTTCTCAGCAGTCCATGGAACCTATACAAAAATTGACCATGTATTAGGGCATAAAAACCTTAAAATCAAATGCAGAAAGGCAGAAATAGTAAATGCATCCTTTTCAGATCATGATGCAATAAAAATCACATGCAATATAAGGCCAGGAGAAAATAAACCAAAAGGTAATTGGAAGTTAAATAATCTAATCCTGAAGAATGAATGGGTGAAAGAGCAAATCATAGACACAATCAATAATTTCATCCAGGAGAATGACAATAAGGAGACAACATACCAAAATTTGTGGGATTCGGCCAAAGCGGTTTTAAGGGGCAATTTTATATCTCTAGATGCTTACTTGCATAAAATAGAGAAAGAAAAGATCAATGAATTGGGCTTATTATTAAAAAAACTAGAAAAAGAACAAATTAAAAACCCTCAATTAAATACCAAATTGGAAATTCTAAAAGTAAAAGGAGAAATTAATAAAATTGAAAATAAGAAAACTATTGAGTTAATAAATAAAACTAAGAGTTGGTTCTATGAAAAAACTAACAAAATAGATAAGCCTTTAGTTAATTTGATAAGAAAAAGGAAAGAGGAAAATCAAATTGTTAGTCTCAAGAATGATAAGGGAGAACTTTCCTCCAATGAAGAGGAAATTAGAGCAATAATTAGGAGTTACTTTGCCCAACTTTATGCCAGTAAGTTTGAAAATCTGAATGAAATGGAGGAATATCTACAAAAATATAGATTGCCGAGGTTAACAGAAGAGGATATAAATTATTTAAATAGTCCCATATTAGAAAAAGAAATAGAACAAGCCATTAACCAACTCCCTAAGAAAAAATCTCCAGGGCCAGATGGATTTACATGTGAATTCTACCAAACATTCAAAGAACAATTAATTCCAATACTACACAAACTATTTGAGAAATTAGGGACAGAAGGTATACTGCCAGAATCCTTCTATGAGACCGATATGGTGCTGATAGCTAAACCAGGTAGGGTAAAAACAGAGAAAGAAAACTATAGACCAATTTCCCTAATGAATATTGATGCAAAAAAAAATTTTTTTTTAATATTCTTTTTTTTTTTTTTGCTTTTTTGCTGAGGCAATTGAGGTTAAATGACTTGCCCAGGGTCACACAGCAAGGGAATGTTAAGTGTCTCAGACCAGATTTGAACTCAGATCCTCCTGACTTCAGGGCTGGTGCTCTATCCACTGCACCACCTAGCTGCCCCTGATGCAAAAATTTTAAATAAGATTTTAGCAATGAGATTACAGAAAGTCATCCCCAGGATAGTACACTATGACCAAGTAGGATTTATACCAGGGATGCAGGGCTGGTTCAATATTAGGAAAACTATCAGCATAATTAATTATATTAATAACCAAATTAACAAAAACCATATGATTATCTCAATAGATGCAGAAAAAGCCTTTGACAAAATCCAACACCCTTTCCTATTAAAAACACTAGAGAGTATAGGAATAAATGGGCTTTTCCTTAAAATGATCAGTAGCATCTATTTAAAACCATCAGCAAGCATCATATGTAATGGAGACAAACTAAAACCATTCCCCATAAGATCAGGAGTGAAACAAGGCTGCCCACTGTCACCATTACTATTTAATATTGTATTAGAAATGTTAGCTTTAGCAATAAGAGAAGAAAAAGAGATAAAAGGAATCAGAGTAGGTAATGAAGAAACCAAATTATCACTCTTTGCAGATGACATGATGGTATACTTAGAGAACCCTAGAGACTCAACTAAAAAACTACTAGAAACAATTCACAACTTTGGCAAAGTTGCAGGATTCAAAATTAATCCACATAAATCATCAGCATTTTTATATATTTCCAACAAAGTTCAGCAGCAGGAGATACAAAAAGAAATTCCATTCCAAATAGCAGATGATAGGATAAAATATTTGGGAATCTATCTGCCAAGGAAAAGTCAGAAACTATACGAACTAAATTACAAAACACTTTCCACACAAATAAAATCAGACCTAATCAATTGGAAAAATATTAAGTGCTCATGGGTAGGCAGAGCGAACATAATAAAAATGACAATACTACCCAAACTAATCTACTTATTTAGTGCCATACCAATCAAACTCCCAAGAAATTATTTTACAGATCTAGAAAAAATAGTAGCAAAGTTCATTTGGAAGAACAAAAGGTCAAGGATTTCAAGGGGATTAATGAAAAAAAAGGCAGATGAAGGTGGCCTTGCTGTACCAGATCTAAAACTATATTATAAAGCAGCGGTCATCAAAACCGTTTGGTACTGGATAAGAAATAGAGCAGTGGATCAGTGGCACAGGATAGGTTATCAGGACAACCAAGGCATTAACCTTAACAATCTAGTGTTCGATAAACCCAAAGAACACAGCTTTTGGGATAAATACTCTCTATTTGGCAAAAACTGCTGGGAAAATTGGAAACTAGTGTGGAAGAAATTAGGGCTTGACCCATACCTAACACCACATACCAAGATAAGATCTAAATGGGTGCATGATCTAGATATAAAGAGGGACTTTGTAAGCAAGTTAGAGGAACGTAATATAGTTTATCTCTCAGACCTGTGAAGGTGGAACAAATTTATGTCCAAAGAAGACTTGGAACTCCTAATTGAACACCAGATGGATAATTTTGACTATATTAAGTTAAAAAGTTTCTGTACAAACAAAACAAATGCAGACAAGATTAGGAGGGAAGCATCTAATTGGGAAATCATCTTTACATTTAATGGTTCTGATAAAGGCCTCATTTCTAAAATATATAGAGAATTGTCTCATATATATAAGAATTCAAGCCACTCTTCAATAGATAAATGGTCAGGGGATATGAACAGACAATTTTCAGATGATGAAATTAAAACCATCTCTAGTTATATGAAAAGTTGCTCCAAATCACTATTGATCAGAGAAATGCAAATTAAGACAACTCTGAGATACCACTACACACCTGTCAGATTGGCTAAAATGACAGGAAAAGATAACGATGAATGTTGGAGGGGATGTGGGAGGGCTGGGACACTAATACATTGTTGGTGGAACTGTGAACGGATCCAACCATTCTGGAGAGCAATTTGGAGCTATGCTCAAAAAGTTGTCAAACTGTGCATACCCTTTGACCCAGCAGTGTTTCTACTGGGCCTATATCCCAAAGAGATCTTAGAGGAGGGAAAGGGACCCACATGTGCAAGAATGTTTGTGGCAGCCCTTTTTTGTAGTGGCTAGAAACTGGAAACTGAAGGGATGCCCATCAATTGGAGAGTGGCTGAATAAATTATGGTATATGAATGTTATGGAATATTATTGTTCTGTAAGAAACGACCAGCAGGACGATTTCAGAGAGGCCTGGAGAGACTTGCATGAACTGATGCTGAGTGAAACGAGCAGAACCAGGAGATCATCATGCACAGCAACAACAGTATTACATGATGATCAATCCTGATGGACATGGCTCTCTGCAATAAAGAATTGTCTCAAACCAGTTCCAGTTGTTCACTGAAGAAAACCATATACACCCAGAAAGAGGGACATGAAATATGGACCACAACGTAACATTTTCATGATCTCTATTGACATTTGCTTGCATTGTGTTGCCTTTCTCTGATTCTTTTTTTTTCTTGTAGATAGGATTTTTCTTGCATAACTTCTCAAGCATTTCAACATTATTAACATGTAGTGGACTTCCTGCCATCTGGGGGAGGGGAGGGGACTGGGGGTAAAATTTGTATTGGAAAGCTTTGTAAAGATCAAGGTTGGGGAACTACCCATACATATGTTATACAAATAAAAAGCTTAAAAAAAAATAAGCTATTGAATTTATTGACACCTAGTTAAGATGTTTATAAGATTTAAAGAATCCATGTCATTGCAAATTAGGCTTTGAGGACATTTATTATGATTTAAATACTAATTGTCTCAAACTAGAATTGATTTTAGAATACAGTAGTCTAGAATTTGGGAGAGTTGTGTGATTTATTGGATAGAGTTCCAAATCTGGCATCCAGAAGACTCCTCTTTCTGAGTTCAAATCTGGCCTCAGAGATTTACTGGCTATGTGATCCTGGGTAAGTCACTTAACCTTATTTGCCTCAGTTTCCTCATCTGTAAAATGACCTGGAGAAAAAAAATACCAAAAATGATTCCAGTATTTTTGCCAACAGAATTCCAAGTAGGGCCACAAAGAGTGAACATAATAGAAAAATGACTGAACCCAAAATGTAGAATTATTGCTTAAATTACAGTTCCTACCTCTGAGCAAAGTTTCTGAGGAAGGAAACTAACTTTAAAATCCCAAGCAGTTGTAAAAGTTGTATCGGACCATTTTATTTTTTATGAGGTAAAATAGAGGAAGTCAAGACCATAATGATTTATTTTTGAGGCATATCTCTATTGAATACCACCTACATGAGATCTGGGAAGGATGTGCATAAACATCATTTTAAAGACATGTTTCAAGTAGATTTAAGGTATTTTTGGGAGAAGTAATAGGTATGTAATTTCAGTAGTATATGGAACCATAGGAGAAGAAACTCATTGTATCAATTCAGAAGGGTACTTTCTCTGCACTTTGAAGTGTTAGAGAATTGCCTGGATCCCTGAAAATTTGTGACTTGCCCAGGATCATAAGAACAGAATGTGTCAGAGATGGGACTTCATCTCAGATCTTCCTAGATTAAAGGCCATTTCCCTATCCCCTACACTATGTTGCCTCCTCAGAATTTACTATTTAAAAGTCCAATCAAATCATTATTCCTTAAGGACCTCTTCTTGACTAAGAGGTTGACTATAAAACAAATGTGATATACAATAAGCAGTAAATCAACTTGACAGTATTTTAAATGGTGGGGAAAGCCCTCCATCCAGAGTCAGAAATTGTTTTTGTTTAGTCATGTCTGCCATTTTGTGACCCATGGACCATGACACACCAGGGCCTCATATCCTTCATTATCTCTCAAAGTCTGTCCAAGTTTGTGTTTGTTGTTTACATGACACTATCTTCTCCTCTGCCACTCCTTTTTACTTTTGCCTTCAATCTTTCTCAACATCAGAGTCTTTTCCAATGAATCTTGTCCTCTCCTTTTGTGGCCAAAAGATTTAAGCTTCAATTTCAGTATTTGACCTTTCAATAAATAATCTGAATTAATTTCTTTAGATATTGATGGGTTTGATTTCCTTGCTTTCCAAAGGACTCTCAAAAGTCTCCAGCACCACAATTCAAAAGCCATCAATTCAGGGATGCTCAGGTTTCTTTAGCATCCAATTCTCTCTTTTTTAAAATTTTTTTATTAATACTTTTTATTTGCAAAACATACGTATGGGTAATTCCTAAACATTAACCCTTACAAAGCTTTCTGTTACAAATATTTCCCCCCTACTCTCCACCCCTCCCCTAGATAGTAGGATATCCACTACATGATAATTATGTTAGAATACTTAAATAGAATATATGTATAGTTATTGTCACACATCATTTTTTTTGTTCAGGAGAAATTGTATCTATAAGAAAGAATAATCCGATAAAGGAAATACAATGTAAGCAAACATCAATAGAGAACATGAAAATGTTATGTTGTGGTCCACATTTCACATCCCTCTCTCTGGGTGTATATGGCCTTCTTCACTGAACAATTGGAATTGGTATGAAGCATTTCATTGTTGAAGAGAGTCATGTCCCTTAGAACTGATCCTCATATACTACTGTTATTGCCGTGTACAACGATCTCCTGGTTCTGCTCATCTCACTCAGCATCAGTTCATGCAAGTCTCTCCAGGCCTCTCTGAAATCGTCCTGCTGGTCGTTTCTTACAGAACAATAATATTCCATAACATTCATATACCATAATTTATTCAGCCACTCTCCAATTGATGGGCATCCATTCAGTTTCCAGTTTCTAGCCACTACAAAAAGAGCTGCCACAAACATTCTTGCACATGTGGGTCCCTTTCCTTCTCTTATGATTTCTTTGGGATATAAGCCCAATAGAAACACTGCTGGGTCAAAGGGTATGCACAGTTTGATAACTTTTTGAGCATAGCTCCAAATTGCTCTCCAGAATGGTTGGATCCGTTCACAGCTCCACCAACAATGTATCAGTGTCCCAGCTTTCCCACATCCCCTCCAACATTCATCATTATCTTTTCCTGTCATTTTAGCCAATCTGACAGGTGTGTAGTGGTACCTCAGAGTTGTCTTAATTTGCATTTCTCTGATCAATAGTGATTTGGAGCACCCTTTCATATGATTATAAATAGTTTTAATTTCATCATCTGAAAATTGTCTGTTCATATCCTTTGACCATTTATCAATTGGAGAATGGCTTGAATTCTTATAAATGTGAGACAATTCTCTATGTATCTTAGAGATGAGACCTTTATCAGAACCCTTAAATGTAAAGATGATTTCCCAATTTGATGCTTCCCTCCTAATCTTGTCTTCATTAGTTTTGTTAGTACAGAAACTTTTTAATTTAATATAATCAAAATTATCTATCTGGTGTTCAATTAAGAGTTCCAGATCTTCTTTGGACATAAATTTATTCCATCTCCACAGGTCTGAGAGGTAAACTATCCTATGTTCCTCTAATTTGGTTATAATATCACTCTTTATATCTAGATCATGAACCCATTTAGATCTTATCTTGGTGTGCAGTGTTAGGTGTGGGTCCAGCCTTAATTTCTTCTACACTAGTTTCCAATTTTCCTAGCAGTTTTTGCTGAATAGTGAGTGCTTATCCCAAAAGCTGGGGTCTTTGGGTTTGTCAAACACTAAATTGCTAACGTTATTACCTAGCTTGTCCTCATATCCTATTCTATGCCACTGATCGACTGCTCTATTTCTCAGCCAGGACCAAATGGTTTTGATGACCGCTGCTTTATAATATAGTTTTAGATCTGGTACAGCAAGGCCACCTTCATCTGTCTTGTTTTTTTCATTAATTCCCTTGAAATCCTTGACCTTTTGTTCTTCCAAATGAACTTTGCCACTATTTTTTCTAGATCTGTAAAATAATTTCTTGGGAGTTTAATTGGTAGGCACTAAATAAGTAAATTAGTTTGGGTAGTATTGTCATTTTTATTATATTCGCTCGGCCTACCCATGAGCACTTAATGTTTTTCCAATTGACTAGGTCTGATTTTATTTGTGTGGAAAGTGTTTTGTAGTTTAGTTCATATAGCTTCTGACATTTTCTTGGCAGATAGATTCCCAAATATTTTATGCTATCATCCGTTATTCTGAATGGAATTTCTTTTTCTATCTCTTGCTGCTGAACTTTGTTGGTAATATATAAAACTGCTGATGATTTATGTGGATTTATTTTGAATCCTGCAACTTTACTAAAGTTGTGTATTGTTTCCAGTAGTTTTTTAGTTGAGTCTCTAGGGTTTTCTAAGTATACCATCATGTCATCTGCAAAGAGTGATCATTTGGTTTTTTCATTACCTACTCTAATTCCTTTAATCTCTTTTTCTTCTCTTATTGCCAAAGCTAACATTTCTAATACAATATTAAATAGTAATGGTGACAGTGGGCAGTCTTGTTTCACTCCTGATCTTATTGGGAATGGTTCTAGTTTGTCTCCATTACATATGATACTTGCTGATGGTTTTAAGTAGATGCTACTAATCATTTTAAGGAAAAGCCCATTTATTCCTATACTCTCTAGTGTTTTTAATAGGAATGGGTGTTGGATTTTATTGAATAGCATCCAATTCTCACAGCCAAACAATGGTTCCTGGAAAAAGCATAGCTTCAAATATATGAACTTTTGCTGGCAAAGTAATATTTCTGCTTTTTAGGATGCTGTCCAGATTTCTCATGACTTTCCTTCCAACGAGCAAATATCTTTTAATTTCATGGCTATAGTTACTTTCTGCAGTGATCTTTGAGCCCAAAAATATAAAATCTGATACTGCTTCCATTTCTTCTCCCGTAATTAATTAATATCAGGTAGTGATCAATTAAATTGCAACTTGCTACTTTTAGTGGTCCTTTACTCTTCTCCAGGAGCATGTTGGACACCTAACCTGAGGAGCTCATCTTCTGGTGTCATAACTTTTATCATTTTAAGGCTGTCCATGGGAGTTTTCTTGGCAAAGATACTGGAGTAGTTTGCCATTTCCTTCTCTAATCTTTTGTTAGAACACTCCACTATGACCTCTCTTAATCAGCCTGCATGGCATAGTTCTGTGAGCTACACAAGCTCCTTTGCCATGACAAGACAGTGATTCAGGGGATCTGGGGTGGGAGGGGGAGTCAGAAAACTTGGGTTCAAATACCAGTTCTGCTACTTGCCTACTCGCTTACCTGAATGACCCTGGACCAGTCTTTGATCTCTTTGATCCTCAGTTTCCTTTTCTGAAAATTAAGATAACAATGACTACTAGTTTTTTTTTGACTCTGATTTCTATCTATACTATCTACTTAACAGGTTTGTTGGAAGTCAATTAAGATGAAAATTCTTTGTAAATTTTCAAGTACTATAGAGATATCCTATCATCATTATTGTTACACCAACAGTCATAGAAGTCAATGTGACAGGAAGAATTTGAAGCAAACATTTATCATGAGCCTTTATTGAAGGCAAGTATGATGTTAGTGGAAATAATGATAATAATAATAACATTTATATATGGTGCTTTAAAGTCTGCAGTATGATATATATGCATATATACATGTATGTATATGTATGTGTATATGTACATATAAATGGATATGTATATATAATTGTCACAGCAAACCTGTGAAGTAATAATTACTAATACCATTCCTGTTATACAGAGATGAGAAAACTGAGGAAAGTTAATTGCTAATCAGCATCTGCAGCATAATTTTAACTCAGGTCTTTTTTAACTCCAACCCTGAGTTTAATTGACTTGTTCAGGGGTCTGAACACCACTAACAGCTGTCTTAATCTGGATTAGAACCCAGCACCTTAAAACACACCATTACTATAAGACATTCTCTGCTAAGTTGATGTGGGTATAATTGTTCAAAAGATCATATTACAAAATGACCCCACTATTCTGAGGAATGAGCTCTTTTGACTTGTGAGAATCATTACACAAAAGCATAAAGAGGAGGGGATGAGGTATCAGGAATCAGGAAATGGGCAGAGCAGAGAGAAAAGACTTGCACACAAGTATGAGAAGGAAACAAAGTACATGAAATCTGTGTGACGTGAGAAAAGAATGCAAAGCAGAAAAGGGTTCAGAAGCAATCAAACAGAAAAGAGTAGGAAGGGTAGAAAAAGTAAAAGCCAAGTAGGAAATGAGTGGCTCTGAAAAGGAGGGCCATGAAGGAACATGAGGTCCTGGCCAAGCCTAGGCTTATGGTGTGGCTACAGTAGGGGAGGACTATGAACAAAACAAGCATGTCTCTGGGGTGTACAAATGAAACTAGACAAATATTAGGGCCATTTGCCATGGGCTAATGTGGCTATCTTGGGCACTTTTTGAGAACTTAGTTGACTAGATCATTTAAGTCATATCCCCTCAATTTTGAGGGAAAAAAGAAAACAAAGTGAAGATGCAGAAATGTTTAGATGACGAAAATAGAACTTCTGGAGTGATGTGCCAAACAGTTAGACTTACTTAGTTTGGAAGATAGGAAGATAACTGGTTAGAATCACAGAACCAGAGGAAGAAATTTGAGATCATTTAGGTCAATCCTCTTTTTATGTACATGGAATAGTTGTGGACACCAGAGGTTTAGCAAGTAATGAAGTTCAAACCCATAACCTTTGACTCCACTGTACTACACAATTTTTTCTTTACAAGTTGTATTGCTGCTATAATTAAGAATAAAAATTTCTTTGGGATTATTTAAATGGTGCAATGGATAGAGTTCTGGGACTGGTTTCAGAAAAACCCACATTAAAATCTGTTTTTCAAACACTTAGTAGCTGGGTAATCCTGAACAAAATATTTAATCTTATTTGCCTCAGTTTCATAATCCGTAAAATGAGCTAGAAAAAGAAATGTCAAGCCATCACAGTATCTTTGAAAAAAAAAATCCAAATGGGATCATGGAGAGTCAGACATAATTGAAAGAACTGAATAGTCACAAATATGAACCTGCTAAATAAGTCATTTCTTATAATAAGTCAGGATCTAAGATTTGGGGTTGAGGAACTTGTCCAACGGTCACACCTCTAGTGATTTTCCAAAGTTGTCTAAAGCAGTTATCTAAAGTTTTGAAAATGCTAATGATAATATGATGGATAGAGACACACATGAGAGCTCTTACCAACCAGCAATAAAGGGGGAACTATTTTTGAATATATGAATTCTTCCAATGACAGCCTATTTGAGTACTTTGCTCTGGCATAGAAATGACCTTGGATATTCACTGAAAGACTGTTTCCCATGAATGCAAACTCTAGTAGATTCTACTAAGCTGGAAAGGTTTTCAATAAACGTCTACCTAAAGGCAATAATGCTTCTTCATTACCCATAATTGATTTCCAGGAGATGATTTGCAGAGGGGCATAGCAATTCACAAAAATTATCTATTAAAAGAGAAAAGGATTACAATTGTCAGTGAAGGGCCTATTCACTCTGATGAAAGCTAAAACTTGGGGATACATTTACTATGGATCTTTGTAGATGACCTTGTAGAACACTGGCTCCTATTCTGGGAAGTCAACCATTAATGTCCTAATACATTCTCTTTAGGTCACTGTGTAGTCTGAGATGACTTTGTCTTCCTGTGCAAAAAATTAAGATCAGGGACAGCTAGGTGGTGTAGTAGATGGAGCACCCTATAGTCATGAGGACCTGAGTTCAAATGTGGTCTCAGACATTTAACACTTCCTAGCTGTGTGATCCTGGGGAAGTCATTTAACTCCACTTGTCTCAGGAAAAAAAAATAAGGTGTGATCTGTTTTTGGTGGGATTGGACTTCTGAGACTGAACTGGAGTCAGAATCAAGAAAGCAGTTCAGAGCCTCTCTGTCACTTAGTATTTATGCGTATGATTTTAGACAAATCTCATAACCTCCCTTGCTTTCATTTTCTCATCTGTCAAATATGCGAATTAAACTCCATGCTCTCTAAAATCCTACTTGGCTACCAACATCATATTTTTTTCTTCTTCTTCTTTCCTCTTATGTAGTTGAGGTCCTTTTCCTTAGAACAAAGTAAAAATGTTCCCAATAGAAAGGAATATGGCAGTCAGTTAACATAGTGTTCATTAGAATTGTGGGCAGCCTAAAAAAAAAA
>JAJPUD010029468.1:0-13873 GCA_023553655.1 Myrmecobius fasciatus
ATAGAACAAGCTATTAATCAATTCCCTAAGAAAAAATCTCCAGGGCCAGATGGATTTACATGTGAATTCTACCAAACATTCAAAGAACAATTGATGCCAATATTATGTAAACTATTTGAAAAACTAGGGAAAGAACGTATACTAACAAATTCCTTCTATGACACAAATATGGTGCTGATACCTAACCAGGTAGGGAGAAAACTGAGAAAGAAAACTATAGACCCATTTCCCTAATGAATATTGATGCAAAATTTTTAAATAAGATTTTACCAATGAGATTACAGAAAGTTATCCCCACAATAATACACCATGACGGAGTAGGATTTATACCAGGAATGCAGGGCTGGTTCAATATTAGGAAAACTATTAGCATAATCAATTGTATTAATAACCAAAATAACAAAAACCATATGATTATCTCAATAGATGCAGAAAAAGCCTTTGATAAAATCCAACAACCAGTCCTATTAAAACACTAGAGAGTATACAAATAAATGGGCTTTTCCTTAAAATGATTAGTAGTATCTACTTAAAACCATCAGCAAGCATCATATGCAATGGAATCAAACTGGATCCATTCTCAATAAGTTCACGAGTGAAACAAGGCTTCCTACTGTCACCATTATTATTCAAAATTGTCTTAGAAATTTTAGCTTTAGCAGTAAGAGAAGAGATTAAAGGAATTAGAATAGGTAATGAAGAAACCAAATTATCACTCTTTGCAGATGACATGATGGTATACTTAGCGAACCCTAGAAATTTGACTAAAAATTTACTAGAAACAATGCACAACTTTAGCAAAGTTGCAGGATACAAAATAAATCCACATAAATCATTTGAATTTTTTTATATTACCAATAATGTTCAGCAGCAAGAGATACAAACAGAAATTCCATTTAAAATAACTGTTGATAGTATAAATATTTGGGAATATATCTGCCAAGGAAAAGTCAGGAACTATATGAACTAAACTACAAAACACTCTCCACACAAATACAATCAGATCAAGTCAATTGGAAAAACATAAAATGCTCATGGGTAGGCCGAGTGAATATAATAAAAATGACAATATTACTCAAACTAATTTACTTATTTAGTGCCATGCCAATCAAACTCCCAAGAAATTATTTTACAGATCTAGAAAAAATAGTAGCAAAGTTCATTTGCAAGAAGAAAAGGTCAATAGACTCAAGGGAATTAATGGAAAAAAAAGGCTGATGGTGGTTTTGCTGTACCAGATCTAAAGCTATATTATAAAGCAGCAGTCATCAAAACCATTTGTACTGTCTAAGAAACAGAGTAGTGGATCAGTGGCATAGGATAGAATCACAGGACAAACTAGGCAATAACTATAGCAATTTAGTCTTTGATAAACCCAAAGACCCCAGCTTCTGGGATAAGTACTCACTATTTGACAAAAACTGCTGGGAAAATTGGAAATTAGTGTGGAAGAAATTAGGGCTTGACCCACATCTAACACCACATACCAAGATAAGATCTAAATGGGTTCATGATCTAGATATAAAGAGTGATATTATAAGTAAATTAGAGGAAAGTGGCATAGTTTACCTCTCAGACCTATGGAGATGGAATAAATTTATATCTAAAGAAGAACTGGAACTCTTAGTTGAACACCAAATAGATAACTTTGACTATATTAAGTAAAAAAGTTTTTGTACAAACAAAACCAATGCAGTCAAGATTAGGAGGGAAGCAATAAATTGGGAAATCACCTTTATATTTAAGGGTTCTGATAAAGGTCTCATCTCTAAAATATAAAGGGTATTGTCTCATATTTATAAGGATTCAAGCCACTCTCCAATTGATAGTCAAAGGATATGAATAGACAATTTTCAGAGAATGAAATTAAAACTATTTGTAGTCGTATGAAAAGGTGCTCCAAATCACTATTGCTCAGAGAAATGCAAATTAAGACAACCCTGAGGTACCACTACACACCTGTCAGATTGGCTAAAATGACAGGAAAAGATAATGATGAATGTTGGAGGGGATGTGGGAAGGCTGGGACACTGATACATTGCTGGTGAAACTGTGAACGCATTCGGCCATTCTGGAGAGCAATTTGGAACTATGCTCAAAAAGTTATCAAACTGTGCATACCCTTTGTCCCAGCAGCATTTCTATTGGGCTTATATCCCAAAGAAATCATAAAGTAAGGAAAGGGCCCCACATGTGCAAGAATGTTTGTGGCAGCCCTTTTTGTAGTGGCTAGAAACTGGAAACTGAATGGATGCCCATCAATTGGAGATTGGCTGAATAAATTATGGTATATGAATATTATGGAATATTATTGTTCTGTAAGAAATGACCAGCAGGGCGATTTCAGAGAGGCCTGGAGAGACTTGAATGAAGTGATGCTGAGTGAAATGAGCAGAACCAAGAAATCATTATACACGGCAACAACAATACTATATGATGATCAATCCTGACGTACATGGCTCTCTTCAACAATGAAATGTTTCAAACCACTTACAATTGTTCACTGAAGAAAGCCATATACACACAGAGAGAGGGATGTGAAATGTGGACCACAACGTAACATTTTCATGCCCTTGATTGATGTTTGCTTGTATTGTGTTTCCTTTATCTCATTTTTCTTTCTTGTAGATACGATTTTTCTTGCACAACAATATAAGTGTGGGAATATGTATGTAGTGGATATCCTACCATCTAGGGGAGGGGTGGGTAGTAGGGGGGAAAATTTGTAACAGAAAGCTTTGTAAGAGTTAATGTTGAAGAATTACCCATACATATGTTTTGCAAATAATAAATAAATAAATAATGAAAAACAAAAAACAAAAAAATTCATTCTATAGATTCTGTCTACTCCCTTATAGTATTTGGCCTCTTGTCTGGAAAAAGGGGATAATTAACATGTTTTTCAATAAATTCATTCTGTATATGATGAGGATCCATTAAAAATCATAAAGTGAATTTTCATATTGTGAAGTGCTTTTAGTAAATATGATCTCACCATTTTCTTAATAAAATAATTTTGTTAATGGTCAAAAAAAAGATAAAGGGTGAAAGGGTGTCAACAAGAAGTTTTCAAATGGAAAAGAAAACACTATTACTAACCTTAAAAAAATTTTAATCGCTATGATTAGAGAAATTCAAATTAAAACAACTCTGAGAATCTACCCCCTACAAATTAGATTGACTAACATAACAAAAAAGGAAAATGATAAATGCTTGAGAAGTTGTGGGAAAGTTAAAACATACAAAAATATGTGTGTGTGTTTGTTTGTATTTTCAACTCCACTTTTACTGTAGTTGAGTTGTAAACACACACACACACATACATATATATACTTTAACTGTAATTAAGTTGTAAACATATATATATATAAGTTTATATAAATATATGTTTATATAAATAAATATACATACACATATATATATATACATATATATGCATATACTTTAATTGTAATGTATTTGTAAAGTAGTCAATCCATTCAACCATTCTAGAGGCCAATTTTGAACTATGCCCAAAAGAATCTAAAACTGTGCATGCCATTTGACACATCAGTACCACTACTATGTCTGCATCCCAAAGAGACAAAAGAGGGAGCAAAGGAAAGAGAGAGAGAGAGAGAGAGAGAGAGAGAGAGAGAGAGAGAATTAAAACCAACTTGTCTGCCTTCCCAAGGAGAGAGGAAGGGAATAAATGAGGGAGACAAAACTTAAAATTAAAAAAAAAATCATTATTAAACATTTCTATATGAAATTGGTAATTACATATAATTTTAAAATGATTTTTAAAAAGAAAAACTCACAAGAACAGTTAAACTATCTTCCAATTGGCAAACTCTTTTTAAAATTATTTTATCATTAAACCCTAAAAACAAAAGATACTATTTTAGAAATTGTATAAGTTTTCCCTCATTGTTTTGGGTGCTCCAAGAATTGTACAAGATGCTGAGACATTGTCCTTTAACAGTTAAATTTAAAATTTAGCTGTGACAGGAATATGTATCAAACACTTGAGAATCAAGAAATTTTTTTAAATTGAATTTTCAGCATTTAAATAGTAATTTGGCACCCCAAGTTTCTACTACGCATAGAATAGTATATGGGGAAAAGAATTGGATTTAAAGTCAAAGGGAAGAGGGCAGGTAATAAGCATTTATATAGTGCCTAGTGGGCAGCTAGGTGACACCATGGATAGAGTTCTAGATCTGGAATGAAAAAGACCTATCTTCCTGAGTTCAAATCTGTCCTCAGATGTGGCCAGATCCTGATAAAGTCACTTCCCCCCTGTTTGCCTCAGTTTTCTCATCTTTAAAATGAGCTGGAAAAGGAAATGGGAAATGGAAAATCACTCCAATATCATTCATTTCCCATGAAAACCCAATATGGGGTTATAGAGTTAGGCATGGATGCACGATTGTGCCTACTATGTACCAGATACAGTTATGAGTGATTTTAAAATATTATCTCATTTAATTTTCAAACCAACCTTATGAGATATGTGTTGTTATTATCCCCATTTTGTAATTGAGGAAAATGAGGTAAACAGAAGTTGGCCTCAGGATCACACAGCAATTACCAGAGACTGATTTGGAATTCTAGTCTTCTTCACTCAAAGCCACGTGTTTGATCTATTGCACTTGCAAACTGCTAGGAACTTTGAAGTCCAAATGTCTAGGTCTAAGTTTTTTCATATATAAAATGAAATACTGAAACAGATATCTGTAAGTTCCTTTTAAAATATTCTGAACTTCACTCACTTTTATTGTTAGTGTGTCTCAAGGGTTGACAGAGTATGATTTAAAAAAAAAAAAAAATTTCCCCCAAATTACACAAAAGGGGGGAAATATTCACAGCTATAGAACATCAGAAATACAAAAATAAAAAATGAAACATGATGAAATTTCTATAAGATATTTTTGAAAAAAGTTGATTGTATACATGTTTAAGTGACCTCTATATAAATCTTATTTCCTTACTCTCTCAAGTGGGTACACAGTAGGCTGAGTGTACAATCACTGCTACTACCTGACACTATAGGGTAAAAGTACAAAGGCTTGGTTTTGCCATTAATCATCAGGAAAATGACCAACTGCCCTTCAATGTAAATCATCCATGATATTAAGATGATTTTTAAGCAGATAGATTCTTAGGTTAGTTGACTTTATAGCTAAAGGTGACCTTATAAATGATTTACTTTATTTAATAGAGAAGGGAACTGAAGCTCAAAGAGTCAAAATGACTTGTTAAGAACTAAACATGTAATTGATCAGGGGAGGAAAAATTAGGTTCTTTGCCTCTAAACCCTATGTTTTCACCAGTAAGCAACCCAAATTTGTATCTGCAGAATAGAAAAGTAGCAAGTAAAGAACTCTATCAGATGGTAACATTTTTGAAGAAAGGACTAAGAACAATGTTTTCTAGGTCTCCTTAGATCTGGGATTCTAAGATTCAGAAGACTAAACAAATATACTATTTTTTTTTCTTTTTAAAGGCGTTTTCTTATACTTGGAAGAGTTATTTATAGTCTTTATATTTTCATGGGAACAAAACAAGACACAGCTGTATAAATCTATGCATAGGAATTTTTCCAGAATAAGAGAAAATGCATGACTTTAATAATCTCGGTTTGTAAACTGCCATTAGTTCCTCTTGCCCTAATTTCTGAGCAGTATATTAGTTGTAGTGACAAACATAGAAAATGTAATCAGTTAAGAAAAGGAGATTGTGTTATCTGCATAAGGATAAGATGTGTAAACTGTATTTTGGGCATATTTCCTTTATATTTTCTAATATAACTATCTGTTCATACAAATAAAAATGGTATGAGAAAAATATTATACCCTATTACAAGACCATTTTTAATGTATTTTTTTGTTTTTTTGCCTTTTCATATATATTTTTTATTTATTAACTTTTTATTTGCAAAATATATGAATGAGTAATTCTTTAACATTAACCCTTACAAAGCTTTCTGTTACAAATTTTCCCCCCTACTCCCCACCCTTCCCCTAGATGGCAGGATATCCACTACATGTTAATTATGTTAAAATACTTGATAAATTGAATATATGTATACATATTTCCACACATCATTTTTGTGCAAGAAAAATCATATCTACAAGAAAGAAAAATCAGAGAAAGGAAACACAATGCAATCAAACATCAATAGAGAGCATAAAAATGATATGTTGTGGTTCACATGTCATGTCCCTCTCTTTGGGTGTATATGGCTTTCTTCACTGAACAATTGGAATTGGTTTGAAACATTTCATTGTTGAAGACAGCCATGTCCATCAGAATTGATCATCATATAGTATTGTTGCTGTCTGTAATGATCTCCTGGTTCTGCTCATTTCACTCAGCATCAGTTCATGCAAGTCTCTCCAGGTCTCTCTGAAATCGGCCTGCTGGTCATTTCTTACAGAACAATAATATTCCATAATATTCATATAACATAACTTATTCAGCCATTCTCCAATTGAAGGGCATCTATTCAATTTCCAGTATCTAGCCACTACAAAAAGGGCTGCCACAAACATTCTTGCACATGTGGGGCCCTTTCCTTCCTTTATGATTTCTTTGGGATATAAGCCCAGTAGAAATGCTGCTGGGTCAAAGGGTATGCACAGTTTGATAACTTTTTGAGCATAGTTCCAAATTGCTCTCCAGAATGGCTGAATGCGTTCACAGTTCCACCAGCAATGTATCAGTGTCCCAGCCTTTCCACATCCCCTCCAACATTCGTCATTATCTTTTCCTATCATTTTAGCTAATCTGACAGGTGTGTAGTGGTACCTCAGAGTTTTCTTAATTTGCATTTCTGTGATCAATAGTGATTTGGAACAACTTTTCATATGACTAGAGATGGTTTTAATTTCATCATCTGAAAATTGTTTGTTCATATCCTTTGACCACTTATCTATTGAAGAGTGGCTTGAATTTTTATAAATATGAGACAATTCTGTATATATTTTAGAGAATTGACCTTTCTCAGAACCCTTAAATGTCAAGATGATTTTCCAATTTATTGCTTCCCTCCTAATCTTGACTGCATTGGTTTTGTTTGTACAAAAACTTTTTAACTTAATATAGTCAAAATTATCTATCTGGTGTTCAATTAAGAGTTCCAGTTCTTCTTTAGACATAAATTTATCACATCTCCATAGGTCTGAGAGGTAAACTACTATGTTCCTCTAATTTACTTATAACATCACTCTTTATATCCAGATCATGAACCCTTTTAGATCTTATCTTGATATATGATGCTAGGTGTGGGTTAAATCCTAATTTCTTCCACACTTGTTTCCAATTTTCCCAGAATTTTTTGTCAAATAATGAGTACTTATCCCAGAAGTTGGGGTCTTTGGGTTTATCAAACACTAAATTGCTTTAGTTATTGCCTAGTTTGTGCTGTGATTCTATCCTATGCCACTGATCGACTACTCTATTTCTTAGCCAGTAACAAATGGTTTTGATGACTGCTGCTTTATAATATAGGTTTAGATTTGGTACAGCAAAACCACCATCATCAGCCTTTTTTTTTCATTAATTCCCTTGAAACTCTTGACCTTTTGTTCTTCCAAATGAATTTTGCTACTATTTTTTCTAGATCTGTAAAATAATTTCTTGGGAGTTTGATCGGTATAGCACTAAATAAGTAAATTAGTTTGGGTAGTATTGTCATTTTTATTATATTCACTTGTCCTACCCATGAGCATTTTATGTTTTTCCAATTGACTAGGTCTGATTTTATTTTTGTGGAAAGTGATTTGTAGTTTAGTTTGTATAGTTCCTGACTTTTCCTTGGCAGGTAGATTCCCAAATATTTTATAACCATTTTTAATATTAAGAAAAATAAAAGGTTTTAGTGATAAATTCTATTGGGAAGGGGGGCAAGGAGAAGAAAAAAAAAGAAAAGTGAATAAGAAGCAAGAGAGTGACTGAAGAGTAGGGCTAAATATTAACAAACTACTTTTGAAATGTTTTGGATATTATTCTTCATTCTCACAAAGAGAAGAAGTAGTTATATTAATTGGCTACTATTTTTTGTAGCCCTTTAAAACAGCGGATAATTTAGCTTGATTCTGTAATTATTGCTTATACAAACAGCCTATGACAAATCTGACAAGTAGGCTTTTTCAAAGTGGAACAGATACTTCAATAATAAATCTGTTCTGTGCTAATTGGTAAATTGGCCAATAAATCAAGGTCACCCCACTTTACATATTCTTTGTTTTCTTAACAGGACACATCAGTTAAATTTATTAAATAGAACATTCTTTTTTTGCATTTTATTTTCTGTGACCATTTAAAGCCTATAGTTTAGGACTCAAAGATGTCACAGACCTTGACTAATGGATTAGATAGAAATATTCCCTTTAAAATACATCTAACAATTGTATAAACATGTACTCATATATTGGATTTACATATATATTTACCATGTTTAACATATATTGGATTACTTGCCATCTAGGTGAGAGGGAAGATGTGGGGGGGGATTGGAACACAAAGTTCTTCAAGGGCCAATGGGGAAAAATTATCCTTGCATATGTTTTAAAAATAAAAATGCTTCAATAAAGAATTAAAAACAAATAAAATGCATCTAAATTTTTTTTCCTTTTGGTGTAAAATTGGCACCTATTTAAAAACAAACTAGAAACCATAATACTAGGAAGGTCTATAAAACTATAAGTTTAAAGACTTATCTGGGGCCATGTTACTGAAACCATTATTCCAGCCTGCTGTAGTTATAAATTTTTAATTAGAATAGTACGGAAGACTATGTACTGACTCTCATGATTTTCTCAAGAAAGAGGATTATATTGCAAGGTATCATTTATTGTACTTTTGTAGATAAACATTTTAAAGTAACAAAATATAACTTCAAAGTTACATCTGTTTTATCTAAGTTATAAGCAAGTCAAGAGTCAGTGCTACAAAATAGATAGGGGAGTGTTTTGATATCATTAATATCTAAGTTTCAATAAGTAAACATTAAATATTCATTGCCCCCAGACAAATCTCTAATACTACAAGTAGCTTAGTTATAATAAGCTAACGGAATATTTTTAGTCAACCAACTTCACCAGGAAGAGCACTATGGCTGCTCTTCGGCTTATCTCAAAGGAAAGTTAGGTCTGTTGGATTATAAACTCTTACTGATCAGTGTGGTACAGTGGAAAGATTATTGAATTTTGGATCAACAATTCAAGTTTAAATCTTGATCATGCTACAATTAACCTACATATCTTTGGACAAGTAACTTATCCTTGCTAGGACACAGCATCCTAAATATCTGATGAGAATGTTTCTATAGCCCCTTGTAGACCTAAATGTGTTACACTCTGATTCTATAATGCCATATGACATATATATATATATATATCAGACAGTATAGAGAGGTAGAGTATCCTGAATGTGGAAAATAATAAATCCATTCTACATTGCTTTATAATACATCTGAAATTTGATGCCTAGTCTTTAGGAATCACACTGTTAAACTCCTGAGGTTTTAGAAGAGGGCAACCAGAATATGTAAAGGGGTAAGACCACATCACGTGAGGATCAATTGAAGGGACTAGGGGTGTTGAGAAGAAAAGACTTATGAAAGAAAAATGGGCAAATGAGCCACATGGATTGGAAAGTCTGCCTTAAGTCTGTCTTAAAAGATATGTTTAGGGGCAGCTAGGTGGTGCAGTGGATAAAGCACCAGCCTTGAAGTTAGGAGGACCTGAGTTCAAATCTGGTCTGAGACACTTAACATTCCCTAGCTGTGTGACCCCGGGCAAGTCACTTAACCCCAACTGCCTCAAAAAAAAAGATATGTTTATATTAATTATAAAGAAAATTTATCAAATATTAAAGGTTTTCTAAGTGTATACTGATGTTTCTAATAATACCAATTGGTTACATTCTTGTACTCCCTGAAATAAATCTGTTAAAATATTATATCTCAAATAAATAGCCCAAAACATGTTCCCATTTCTCAATTTGGACTATTTAGAAGAGCAGACTTTTCACAGGATAAAAGTAAAGTGGAACAAATTAGAAACAAATGAATAAGGCAATAAGTTGATAGTAGCATAACATATGAACTGGGCTAGGCAATTTCATGATCTCTAAGATTACTATTAGCAGCAGAACTAGCATATTGACCTTAAAGTATAGAATCTGCTTATTGGTATTAAAGAGACTAAACTGCTAACTCTAGTAAGCATGTCATTTGTGGAATATGTACCTGAGAAGCATTTTAAGCTCCATGAAGGCAATAAACATTCCCCCTCCTCCCCCTTTGGCAATTGGGGTTAAGTGACTTGCCCAGGGTCACACAGCTAGGGAATGTTAAGTGTCTGAGACCAGATTTGAACTCAAGTACTCCTGACTTCAGGGCTGGTGCTCTATCTACTGTGCCACCTAGCTGCCCCAATAAATATGTTTTAAAATAAGACTTTCCTCATTTTCTAGAGCCCAATGATTTCTCTGAACAATTATCATTTGTATGACCCTTTAAGTAATTAGCATTATTATCTATCAAGGTATTAACTGGTCTTCCATGCTAATGCTTTTTTTATTCAAGTAATAGGCAGGTTCCTTGAGGATAAATTCATGTAATAAACATCATCACTATCACTGTGCTAAAAAGAGTTACAAAAAGATTATGTACTCATTGCCTATTGTTTGTTCAATTCTGAAACTTAGGTCTTAATAAATTTGATTGGAAAATAATTGTAGCATATTATTAAATTCTAAGTGTATAAATGAATAATTCATTTGAATCTTAAAAATTTGAAACCAAAATGTGGTTGAATGAATTTGATCCACAGAATGAAGCAGAGAAAATGTCCTGATTCTTAGGAATGAGGAAATCTTCATTTCAGTGTAGCAGCTTCCACATAATCTTCTGTTTAGCTCCCAAATTCTCTAAGCTCTTGTCATTTTATTTTATTTTTTACAACCAACTATTCTACGGGCCCAAAAAATAGAAAAAGGGAAAAAAGTTATTTCATGGAATGTTTTCATTGCCAATGTCATGACATCTTTTCAAATTGCCCTATTTTTCCTTAGGAAAAAAAAATACCATGATTTTGTCATTTTTTGATAAGAGCATAATTACTTATTACATTCTATATCATTATTTTTCTATGAAAAACTGGTGTGGGTCTTTTGATGTGGCTGAGAACAGAGACATGAGTTTTACACCCATACAACAGTCAGTATGTGGGCAAACCAAGCTTTCAAGGTACCATATGTTGTTTTTTGTTTTTTTTTTTTTCTTTTCCTCAAAAGTATCCACATTGCTGCTCAAAGATACTCATTTTCTCTGAGGGCTACCAAGTTGATGAACTTGTAATTTTGCTTTCAAGTTCCACCTTAGTATATAATTTTAAGTTTTTTCTCCAATATACCCAGTTCACAAGGAAAAGATCTCATCTAATCAATCAAGTGCTCAGGAATTGTGGTGTCCATTCCACATATGTGCCCAAATTAGAAAGGACTTTTATTGTGCATGTCATGTCCTATTCGATGGCATTTCAATGATTCTCCCTGTCTTGTAATTTAATTCAGTATAATTACCAATATAAATAAGACATGTTGATTCATATATACACCATTTCCCTCTCGTGATATGTAAGTTCCTTGTAGGACAGATTTTTAAAAATTGTCTTTGTATCCCCATCAAGCTTACAGACTTTTTTTTATTGTAAAGGAACTTCTGATATATGTATATATGTAAAGTTATGTGTGTGTGTGTGTGTGTGTGTGTGTGTGTGTGTGTGATTTCATTTCTATGGGGAAATAACTTTGTATGGAAAGCCCATAAACCAATGAAGATTGGAAGACCATCTGTAACTTGTACCTCAGATAATTTGCCAGGATCACTGAGAGGATAAGCCACTGTGCCCAATAGCATCCAATTGATATAATTTTTGGATTTTGAACTCAGAACTTCCTGACTGCAAATTCAGTGCTTTAACCACCATGGCACCACTATCTCTCAACAATATTATAAGCACATACATGTTTTCATGAATCCTCATTTAATGCAGTCTAGAACATAACTAAGAGAGCTTCCACTTTCCACATTGACATAAAAAAGTCCACGAGAATTAAAATGTGGATGATTTTCATAAAACAATAGCAAGAGATAAAAAGGATGTCTACAACTGGGCCCACTGGTTATTACAACTGGACTATAGCTTGGATCCATTTTCTACATTGTTATTTTTGTTCTAAATATCTAGCAGAGAATCTAGGAGAAAATCAGTGATTGTTAAATGCTTGATTGATTATTTTATTGTGAAAGCTAAAATCACACTAAGTATATATGCTTTAAGTTGCCTGCAGAATGTCTTTTTTTCTTTGTATCTCCCAACATCCCCTTTTCTGTTCCTCCCAGTTTAACTTTGTCAGTTGGTGAGTAATTGATCTGCTAAACAGGCTCAGAAGCCACTGATTTTACTTAGCCATATTTTGAGGACACAGTAAGAGTTCTGAAAGATTACATTTGGAATGATTCTGAGCCCAATGACATACTTTTAACTCAACAGGATAAAATTCCCTCAGTTCACTAGGCAACCTAGTCACTCAGGAATTTTTGTAGGCTAAAGAATGCTGGTTAAGATTAGTAAAAGCAGTGGTGTTATGAAATAGATGAGTTTGTAAATAAAAGATGAACCATTATAGTAAAATACCATATTGAGCAAATTTAAAAGCAGTGAACCTAATCTGACTTGGAGCCATTCTTGTTCCCAATGACAGTCTTCTTTGGTTGGGAGCTTGTTTCTGTATATGAATTTCTCAAACTTGGCACAAGGGCAGCATAAAATTGGCAGTTTTAATAAAATCTTTCAGTTTTATTTATCTGGGTTTCTGTTTTGAAGGAGAATCAAATGTATTACAAAGAGGATAGAAACGAAAAAAAAAAAGGAGAAATGCTGTGACAATCTGGCACATCATAGTGGAGTACCAGAGCCTCCTAATGAATAGGCATGGCATTATAATTCAGGATTTGCATGGACTTCTATAACCTTACTCTGAGCGCAACATTTTACTACCTGCCCAATTAACACTTAATATAGGTACATTTAAACTCTTTCACTTGTAATTCTAATACCTAAAATATATAACTTAGTATGAGCCTATTTTTCCAGTCTTATCTATCTAAGGTCATCTAGCCTATGCATTTTATGTTTTAGATTCACTGGATTTTTAAAGATCTATCCCTAGAAAACATGCTATAATCTCTTCCACTTTGGTTTTACTCATCCTATAAACTGTGCCAAAAATATCCTCCTTCTTGTTTTGTTGAATTATCATGAATTCTTTAAAACCCAAGACATATGCCATTTCCTCTATAAAGCCTTCACATACTTAGCCATGTCCTTTTCCCTCAAAGTGTCACATATTACTTTAATTAAGAGTAAACAAAAAGGATACTTCCATAGAACAGAAAACAATAAACATGAAACAAATATGCCTAAATTGCATTTCTCATTAAATAATTTCATCCTGTAGTGTTCAAAACTGTTCTGCTTATTTCTGAATTTCTGTCTTTTAATTTATAAAACAAAATTCTTCAATGACACTATCTTTTTTTCTCTTCATTTCTCTTTGTTTTCTTTTTCCTTCTTTCTTCCTATTTTTGCCTTCCTTATCTCTATCCTCTGTTATTTTTGCTATTTGGGCGAGGGAAAGCAACAAAGTCAGTGTTCATACATGCAGTTATACTACAATTTTTCTATGTCTGAAAATATATTTCTTTTTTTTTAATAAAGCTTTTTATTTGCAAAACATATGAGTGACCTTTCAACATTGACCTTTGCAAAAAAAACTTTTTTTTCCCAAGCTTTTCCTTTCCCTCCCCCCGCCCCCC
>JAJPUD010029469.1:2310-13872 GCA_023553655.1 Myrmecobius fasciatus
TAGGAGTCTAGGCATAGATCATGTTGCTTATGGCAATTTTTTTTTGTCTAACACTTTTATAAAGACATATTTATCAAATTTGCAGATGACAAATATGCAGTAGATAGAATCATGAAGATAGAATCAGTATGACCTGAATTAAAATCCAGTCTCAAGTGTGTGATCCTGGTCAAGTCCCTTGACCTTTATCTATTTTAGTTTCCTTATCTGTAAAAAGAAGAAAACATAGAGTGCTGTTGAGAGATAGATGAACAACGAAATAGT
The DNA here is from genome assembly GCA_023553655.1 of Myrmecobius fasciatus. Lineage (NCBI taxonomy): Eukaryota > Metazoa > Chordata > Mammalia > Dasyuromorphia > Myrmecobiidae > Myrmecobius > Myrmecobius fasciatus. Next base: position 2,575 of record JAJPUD010029469.1, read on the forward strand.
TTTTTTTTAATTTATGTGCATACCCCTAAGTTCTATTATCATCACAATTGTTCTTATTAATGTTTTGAATTAACGAATGAAAATTAGAAAAGTTCCCAGGAGACTAAAATGATGAGTAAAACAAAGAAGAATGAATGTTAACAGAAATCATTATAAAATTTAGTTCTTAGGTTCAAAAAATCAATTGTACCAGTTATGAAAATAGAAGTCATTAAATAGAAGTTTATGCAAAGAATACTTGAGTTGACTTCAAGCTCAGACTCAGCAGAATGTGGAAATCACAAATATTAATAGAATCTTCCTTGAATGCTTTTCAGTTATGTCTGATTCTTCATGATTCCATGTGGGATTTAACTTGGCAAAGATATTACAGTGATTTTTCATTTCCTTCTTCAGCTCATTTTACAGAAGACAAAATAGAGACAAACAGGGTTAAGTGACTAACACATCACACAGCTAGTAAGTGAGACACTATTTGAACTTGTCTTCCTGACTCCAGGTATCAAGCTCTGTCTAATGTGCCATTTAGCTACCATTATTTAAATATACAAGTGGATTTCTAATGCTTTCCATTTGTAATTTCCTTTCAAAAAAGTAGATTGTGACTCATCCAAATTGTGACTACATATGCACAGATATATAAGAAGATTAGATTTATTCCATGAACTTCAAGAAAGCTGAACTGACACCACTGTGGGTTAAAGAATGCATATTTCAGTTCATTTAAAAATTAATGTTCCAACAGTAGAAAATGCTCACTCCAGATGAACCCTTTATAACTAAATCTATAGTCCAGTAATAGAAAGCAATGAATCACAAAGATGTAACTTTTCCATCATTAGAGGTATTCAACAAAGATAGTTGATACTGATGGGGGTAGATCCAAGATGGTGGAGTGCAGACATGACTCTCTGTGACCTCCTCTGACCTTCTCTCAAACCAACAGCAGATTAAGCTTCTAAACTGGTTCTAGAATTAAACCACCCCAAATATTTGGAGTACAACACATTCCCAGAAGTTATCTTGGAGCAGCTTCAGAACAGGTCTGTTTCAGTTAAGCAGGGGGTCAGTAGCCACACTCAGATGGCAGGTCTGGGAGAAAGGGCAGGAAGCCAATCCAGAATTCAGTGTCAGTTTTTAAGAACATGGGAAATTTCTGTGAGCCTCTTAGGATACTCTGATCTGATTGCTAGCAAGTGGTTTGGCAGATATACCTTTTGTAAAAGGTAGATTGTAAACCACTGAGAATACCAGACCTAGTTTCTATAGCCCAACACCAGGAGTCATTCAGACAAACTGCCCCAAGGCAAATTAAAGCAGCTGTCATTCATCTGCTTTAAACAGACCTCAAACTTTAAAAAATGAATAAAAAACAAAAAAGAACTCTCATAATAGACAACTTTTATGCACAGAGAGAACACACTTCATATGCTGAGGCTCATAAAGGTAAAGCAACTCCAGAGAAAGTCAGAAAAGGAAACATGACCTGGTCCCCATTTCACAATGCTTTCTTGGAAGACTGTATAAAGAATGCCAAAAGAAAGTTAGAAGTAAAATGGGGAAATGAATTGAGATCATTGTGAGAAGGATAAAATGCCCTACAAAAGAGATATGAAAACAATTCACTGAAAAACAAAATTGGTGAAATGTGAAAAGTATGTAATGAACAAATTGGCTAATTACAAAAGGAGCTTAAAAAGGTAACCTAAGAAAATGATACATTAAAAATTACAATTAAACAAATGAAAGTGAATGAATCAATAAGACATCAAGAATCAAAAAAAAAAAAGAAAAAAAAAGAAAAAAAAGAAGAAAATATGAAATGTCCCTTAGGAAAATCACCTGACCTGGAAATTAGATCTAGGAGAGACAATCTAAGGATTATTGGACTTCCTGAAAGCCATGATGAAAAAAAGAACGTAGACACTATCTTCCAGGTAATCATGAAAGAAAACTGCCCTGATGTTTTAGAATCAGACGGTAAAATTCCCATCAAAAGAATTAATCGATCACCTCCTGAAAGAGACCCCAACATTAAATCCCCAAGGAATATCATGGCTAAATTTCAGGACTATCATACCAAGGAAAAGATATGGCAAGGAGCTAGAAGAAAACAATTTAAATACCTAGGAATTATAATAAAAATGACCCAGGATCTGTCAGCTTCCACATTTAAGGATCAAAGGGCCTGGAATCAGATATTGCTAAAGGCAAAGGAACTTGGATTACAGCCAAGAATAAGGTATCCAGCAAGAATGAGCATTATCTTCCAGAAAAGAAGATGGACATTTAATGATATAGGTGAATTTCACCTATTACTAATGAAAAGACCAGATCTGAACAAAAAATTCGATATCCAAACACAAAACTCAAGAGATGCATAAAAAGGTAAAAAGGAAAGAACTTTTGAGAACTATTTTTCTACTATGGGAACACTTAGAGATTGGGAATATAATTTGATATTAATTTGATAATATGAAAAAGAAAATTAGAGGTAGAAAGGCTTTCATACTGGGAAGAAGAGGGAAAAAGTGGTAAAATAAGGTTTAAAAAAGGAGGTAAAATAAGGTAAATTTTCATAAAGAGGTAAAGAAAACCTAATATAATTGAGGGAAAGAAGGGAGAGAGATGAGCATTGTGTAAATCTTACTCTAATCAGATTGGGCTCTAAAAGAGTATATCAGACACATTTGGTTTCATAGAGAAACTTGTCCTTCCTTACAGGGAAGTGGGAGGGAAAGGAGGAAAAGAAAGTGATAGACTAATAGAAGGGAAAATAGAAGAAAAAAGTAAAAAGGGGGGAGGGGCTCTCAAGGAAGGAGGATTGTTCAGGGGAGTGGTCATCAAAAGCAAAATACTGAGGAGGGGGAAAGAGAGAAAGAGGAAAGGCAAGAGAAAAACATAAATTTGGGTAAAAAAAAGATGGCAGGAAATATAGAATTAGTTATTTTAACTGTGAATATGAATGGGATGAAATCTCCCATAAAACGGAAGTGGATAGCAGACTGGATTAAAAGCCAGAATTCTACAATATGTTGTTTACAAGAAACACATCTAAAGCAAAGAGACACATCAAGAGTGAAGGTAAAGGGATGTAGCAGAATCTATTATGCTTTAGGTGCACAAAAAAAGCAGGGGTAGCAATCCTGATCTCAGATCAAGTACCAGCAATGATAGATCTAATTAAAAGAGATAAGGAAGGAAACTATATTTTACTAAAGGGTACTATAGATAAAGAATTAGCAGTATCAATACTAAACATATATGCACCAAGTGGTATAGCATCCAGAATTCTAGAGGAGTAGTTAAGAGAGATGCAAGAATAAATAGACAGCCAAACTGTACTAGTGGGGGATCTCAACCTTGCTCTCTCAGAATTAGATAAATCAAACCAAAAATAAATATGAAAGAAGTTAGGGAGGTAAACAAAATGTTAGAAAAGTTAGGTATGATAGATCTTTGGAGGACATTGAATGGTGATAGAAGGGAGTTTACTTTTTTCTCAGGGGTTCAAGGAATTTATACAAAAATTGATCATGTGTTAGGCCATAAAAACCTCAAAATCAAATGCGGAAAGGCAGAAATAGTAAATGGATTTTTTTTCAGATCATGATGCAATAAAATTACATGCAATATATAGCCAGGAGAAAATAGACCAAAAGTTAATTGGAAATTACATAATCTAATCCCAAAGAATGAATGTGTGAAACAGCAAATCAAAGACACAATCAATAAATTCATCCAAGAGAATGACAATAATGAGAACAACATACCAAAATTTGTGAGATACAGCCAAATCGGTTATAAGGGGTAATTTTATATCTTTAGATGCTTACTTGCATAACATAGCAAAAAAGATTAATTAATTAGACTTATAATTAAAAAAGCTAGAAACAACAAATTAAAAATCCTCAGTTAAATGCCAAATTGGAAAATCTGAAAATAAAAAGGGAGAATAATAAAATTGAAAATAAGAAAACTATTGAATTAATAAATAAAACTAAGAGTTGCTTTTATAAATAAATAAATAAGCCATTAGTTAATTTAATTAGAAAAAGTAAAGTGGAAAATCAAATTGTTAGTCTCAAAGATGAAAAGGGAGAACTTTCCACCAATGAAGAGGAAATTAGAGCAACAATTAGGAGTTACTTTGTCCCACTTTATGCCAATAAATTTGATAATCTAAATGAAATGGAGGAAGATCTACAAAAGTATAGATTGCTCAGATTAACAGAAGAGGAAATAAATTATTTAAATACCCCCTTTTTAGGAAAAGAAATAGACCAAGCTATTAATCAACTCCCTAAGAAAAAATCTCCAGGTGTGAATACTACCAAACATTCAAAGAACAATTAATTCCAATACTATAAAAACTATTGAAAAAGTAGGGAAAGATTTTCTTTTATGATACAGATGTGGTGCTGATACCTAAACCAGGTAGGGTGAAAACAGAGAAAGAAAACTATAGACCCATTTCCCTAATGAATATTGATGCAAAAATTTTAAATAAGATATTAGCAATTAGATTACAAAAAGTCATCCCCAGGATAGTACACTATGACCCAGTAGGATTAATACCAGGAATGCAGGGCTGGTTCAATATTAGGAAAAGTATCAGCATAATCAATTTTATTAATAAGCAAATTAACAAAAATCATGATTATCTCGATAGATGAAGAAAAAGCTTTTGAAAAAATCCAACACCCATTCCTGTTAAAAAAAAAAAAACTACAAAGTATAGGAATAAATGGGCTTTAAAAAATGATTAGTAGCCTTTATTTAAAACCATTAAATGCAAGCATCATATGTTATAGGGACAAACTAGAACCATTCCCAATAAGATCAGGAGTGAAACAAAGCTGCCCACTATCACCATTACTATTTAATATTGTATTAGAAGTGTTAGCTTTAGCAATAAGAGAAGAAAAAGAGATAAAAGGAATCAGAGTAGGTTATGAAGAAACCAAATTATCACTCTTTGCAAATGACTGGGACACTAATACATTCTTGGTGGAACTGTGAACGGATCCAACCATTCTGGAGAGCAATTTGGAGCTATGCTCGAAAAGTTATCAAACTGTGCATACCCTTTGACACAGCAGTGTTTCTACTGGGCCTATATCCCAAAGAGATCATAAAGGAAGGAAAGGGCTCCACATGAGCAACAATGTTTGTGGCAGTCGTTTTTGTAGTGGCTAGAAACTGGAAACTGAATGGATGCCCATCAATTGGAGAGTTGCTGAATAAATTATGGTATATGAATGTTATGGAATATTATTGTTCTATAAGAAATGACCAGCAGGACGATTTCAGAGAGGCCTGGAGAGAGTTTCATGAACTGATGCCAAGTGAAATGAGCAGAACCAGGATATCATTACACATGGCAACCACAAGACTATATGATGATCAATTCTGATGGACATGGTTCTCTTAAACAATGAGATGTTTCAAACCAGTTCCAGTTGTTCAGTGATGAAGAAAGCCATCTACACCCAGAGACCCAGAGAGAGGCCTGTGGGATCTGAGTGTTGACCACAATATTGCATTTTCATTCTCTCTATTGATGTTTGCTTGCATTATGTTTTCCTTCTCATTTTTTTCTTGTAGATCTGATTTTTCTTGTACATCAAGATAACTGTATAAATATGTATATACATATTTGATTTGTCAAGTATTTTAACATAGTTTACATGTATTAGACTTCCTGCCATGTAGGGAATGGGATGGAGCGAAGGAGGGAAATATTTGCAACAGAAAGCATTGCAAGGGCCAATGTTGAAAAATTACCACGCATATGTTTTGCAAATAAAAAGCTTTAATAATAAAATAAAGATAGTTGATGTCAAAAGTGAAAGATTTTCTACAGTAAGTTAAAGTTTAAACTAATTGATCACTAATATCTCATCCTGTTCCCAAATTCTATTATTTTATTATTAGTTACAGGTGTGGGAGGAAGAGTGTCATGTGCTTAATACAATAGCCACCAAAATTTTCAGGAGAGGAAAAAAAAAGATTATTTGCAAGGTCAATACAACATGATCTAAAGCCAGAGGAATAATCATTGAGTGGCAAAAAAAAAGTGACTTCTTTAGCCAGCCACCAAGGACTTCGGCTGGAGTCACAAAAACCAATGTTTGTTTAAATTGTTGTTCTTTAAATTGGTGTGTGTGGGGAAACAGCAGCATATTCTAGATATGGAAGTGGTGGAAGCAGCAGAGGTTATGATAGTGGTGAAGGTGGTGATAGTGTTGGTGGGTGGAGGGGGGAGAGAAAAGTTGCAAGGCCTCTGTAAGCAATGAAGCTCCAGCCAGAAATTAAAACTGGTAACTCAAATCTCAGAGTAACAGTTCAAGTATATTTTTTCTTCAATCCAGAGGACAGAATGAAGAAAGTCATAGCAACTGTTGTTGGTTTAGATATTCCCAAAACTCTACCTGATAATCTCATCTGTTAACACACCTCAGTTAAACTCAGTTAATGCACCTCAGCAAACTTCCTACTCCATAAATCCATCCATTTTTCTGCTTTGGTTTTTCCTTTTGTTTCAATCAAGACATGTTTGAAGTTTTTCAAAAGCATTTTTAACTAAGAAACTAAAATGAAAGGTGTTCTTTTTTTTCTTTTTCTTTTTTGCACAGCATATAGCCTAGAGGCTATATTAGATAATGTATCAGGGAAACAAACATACCTCTAGAACTAGGGAAATCAAAAAGAGTGTGTCCAGTGACACCAGAGGGATAAAGACAGGACCACCTATAGATTTTGGTTCCCTCATGCTTGGGGCTTCTTCCTTCTGGTTAATGTTCTCTAGAAAATTTGCAGCACAGTAGAAAAAAATTGAAAGATGAAAATACCTAAGACAAAAGAATGATCTGTAAATGTTGCATTTTAGATAGTGTAGTAAGTAGAGGATATTTGTCAGGGATTGCAGTGGTAGAGTTCTCAAATCCCCTTAAATCAACATCACATAGCTGACTAATGAGCTCAAATTATGAGCCAGCCTTGTCTCTGACCCATGAGTCAGAGAATGAAGATTATTGAAGAATGGACAAAAGCCCTGGAATTTTACTAACTACTACTCTTGAATAAGGATGACATGCTGTCATGCAGCACAAGTCAATATAATATCAAGTACGAAATCTAACGAACATTTTAAGTGCTTGCTGTGTTCCAACTACTTCTGCAAGGTGCTGAGGGAGATACAAAATTTAGATGCAGTTTCCAGTCCAGTAGGTACATATGGCATATGGCAATTCCTCCTTCTATAAATGACTTTGTATTTATTCTGCATATATTTACATATGAACATATTGTCTCCTTTAATGAGATGCAAGCCCCTTGTGGCACATCTTTATATTTCTAGTCTCTAGTACATTACCTACTATATTGTGGGAGTTTGGTAAAATATTTTTGATGGATTTATTGCTGTTCAATCATATTTGTAATATCTGACTCTTTGTGACTACATTTGAAGTTTCCTTGACAAAGATGCCATTTTCTTCTCCAGATCATTTTTATGGATGAGGAAATTGGTGCAAACAGAATTAAATGGTTTGCCTAAGGTTACACATTTAGTAAGTGTCGGAAGCTGAATTTGAACTCAGGTTTTCCTGACTCCAGGGGTGGCATTTTATCCACTGCTTCACCTTGCTACCTTTTGATGGACTGAAAATACGAAATTGATACATGATACATGAAGAAGACATACAATTTGAAATACTACAATGAGGTCTATGGTGGGAAAATATGTTTTACCAACTGGGGTACCAGGTAAGGTTTCATGGAAGAAGAGGCATTTGACTTGGGCTTTAAAGAATGGACAGAATTTCTAAAGGAGGAAAGGGAAAGGGAAGAGAAACAAAACATGATTTCTGCTTTTGAAGAGTTTGTAATCTTGTCAAGGGAAATGACACATCACATTTAAAGATAATGGAAATATACATGGATAGGACTATAGAAATATACATGGAAGAATATTTTTATTTAGTTTATTTAGTTCAACTCCTATCTGAAGCGTGTATCTACAATTTAGTCTCCTCCTGAAGATCCCTAGTAATAGGATGTACCTGCCTCTAGTGAGAAGCAACATAGTGGTAGAAACACCTGGGTTTTTTTCTAACTCTGTTACTTATTACCTATGGGATCTTTGGCAGTTCACTTACTTCTCTGCCTCATATTTTTTTAACTATAAAATGAAAGAATTGCATTAACCTATGTTCTAAGATTTCTTCCAGCTCTAGATCCTATGGTAATAATAACAATGATGTTGGCTTCCAACTCTTTGGGACCCTATTTGAGCTTTTCTTGGCAAAGATACTAGAGTGGTTTATCATTTTCTTCTCCAGCTTATTTTACAGATGAGGAAACTGAGGCAAATAGTATTAAGTGACTTGACCCCAGGGAACATAGCTAGTGTCTCAGGGCAGATTTGAACTCAAGAAGCTGAATCTTCCTGGCTCCAGGCCAAGCACTCTACTCACAGGAGATAGAAGTTACCCTAACAATAATAATAGCTAACATTTATATAGTGCTAATAATGTGCCAAGTGTTTTATGATTATTATGTCATTTTATCCTGACAACTATCTTAGTTGGTAGGTGTTATTACTATCCCCACTTTATAAATGAGGAAAATGAGACAAATGGTCACAAAAGGTCTCAGAGCTAAAAGGTGTCCTATAAAAGTAGGAACAGCTTATTTTCTTGTGTTTATTTCTTTAATATTTATCACAGTGTCTAACACATAACCTATAACATCAAATAATCTATCTGTCTTTATCTAGCAATTTATCTATATCTAGAAAAATCCCATCCCTTCATTTAACAGGATTAGTTTTTAAGAAATAAGAAAATGTCAAATGAAACAGTATAAATGCAATAAAATCAATTTATTCATACAATTATTATCGCAAAACTTCATCTTAGCCAGAATGTTTGGGAAATGGTGTGATATGATTAAGCAATACTTGATGATAATTTCTGACTATGGTTATAAATATTCAACATGATAAAATAAATCTTCAGCAGCAATGCTCAGTAAATATTAAATATAATGTACATGTATTAGTGACATGATACCCATTTGGTACTGTGTTCACTGTTGGAAGGAAAACAAAACAAAACAAAAAATGGTTTCTATTCTCAAGAAATTTAAAATCCGTACGTATTTCTCTGAGTTTAGATTGCTAGGCTCAGATTCAATTTACTTGGCAGAGTAGATGTCCTGATTGGAATATGATGTTGGTAACAAATTGGGGGCCCATCTAGTTCAAGATTATTTGTAGAGTTCAGATGGTAGACATAATTAGGGCACTAACAAGAAGGAAAGAAGCCCAGTTTCAGCTTGAAATAGTATAAAAGCCTAATACAACCATAGAAGTGCTGACATAGAATGGATGACCAGGATGTTATTTGGAATATTATAACAATAAGCATTCATTAAGGGGTATTAGGCATTCTGATAAGCTCTAGGGAATACAACAAAAGGTAAAAACCACAGCCCCTTCCCTTAATGAAGTAACATTATAATGTTTTGTTTTGTTTTGTTTTGGCAACAAGACTCTACCTTTTATCATCAAAAAGATTAAGTCATTCAGTAAATGCTTCTAAGCATTAGTAACAGCATGAGAAGGAGGAGAAGGAGGATATGTATGAATATGATATTCACTTTGTGAATGGGAGTTCATCTTAGAGGATGGTACTTCCAATAATAGAGATTGAGAATGCAGCAGACTGGCACAAGTCCTTTGGGGAAAGTAGGATCTGAACCATGTCTTGCAGGTTCTCAGGGAAGCCAAGAAGTAGAAATGAGGCTATTGATGACAAATTTTTTTTAATTTTATTTTATTTGAATAACATATGTGTGGGTAATTCTTCAACAACAACCCTTACATAGCTTTCAGTTACAAATTTTTCCCCCCAACTTCCCCACCCCTTCCCTAGATGGCAGGATATCCACTACATGTTAATTATGTTAAAATATTGGCAAATCGAATATATGTATACATATTTCCAAACTTATCATTGCTGTGCAAGAAAAGTCTTATCTACACAAACGATATATCAGATAAAGGAAACACAATGTAAGCAAACATCAATCAAGGAGTATGAGAATGTTATGTTGTGGTCCACATTTCACATCCCTCTCTCTGGGTGTATATGGCTTTCTTCAGTGAACAATTGGAGGTGGTTTGAAACATTTCATTGTTGAAGAGAGCCATGTCCATCAGAATTGATCGTCATATAGTACTGTTGTTGCTGTGTATAATGATCTCCTGGTTCTGCTCATTTCACTCAGCATCAGTTCATGTAAGTCTCTCCAGGCCTCTCTGAAATCATCTTGCTGGTCATTTCTTACAGAACAATAATATTCCATAATATTCATATACCATAACTTATTCAGCCATTCTCCAATTGAAGGGCATCTATTCAATTTCCAGTTTCTAGCCACTACAAAAAGATGTTCCATAACATTCATATACCATAATTTATTCAGCCATTCTCCAATTGATGGGCAACTTTTCAATTTCAAGTTTCTTGCCACTACAAAAAGGGCTGCCCAAACATTTTTGCACATGTGTGTCCCTTTCCCTCCTTTAAAATCTCTTTGGGATATAGGCCCAGTAGAAACACTGCTGGGTCAAAGGGTATGCACAGTTTGATAACTTTTTGAGCATACCTCCAAATTGCTCTCCAGAATGGTTGGATCCGTTCACAGTTCCACCAATAATGTATCGGTGTCCCAGTTTTCCCACATCCCCTCCAACAGTTATCATTATCATTTCCTGTCATTTTAGCGATTCAGACAGGTGTGTAGTGGTATCTCAGAGTTGTCTTAATTTGCATTTCTCTGATCAATAGTGACTTGGAGCACCTTTTCATGTGACCGGAAATAGTTTCAATTTCTTTGTCTGAAAATTGTCTGTTCATATCTTTTGACCATTTATCCATTGGAGAATGGCTTGAATTCTTATATATTTGAGTCAATTCTCGATATATTTTAGAAATGAGGCCTTTATCAGAACCATTTGATGTAAAAATATTTTCCCAGTTTACTGCTACTCTTCTAATCTTGTCTGCATTCATTTTGTTTGTACAAAAACTTTTCAACTTGATATAGTAAAACTTATCTATTTTGTGATTAATGATGACCTCTAGTTCTTCTTTGGTCACAAATTCCTTCCCCCTCCACAGGTCTGAGAGGTAAACCATCCTACATTGTTCTAATTTGTTTATAATATCATTCTTTATGCCTAGATCATGAATCCATTTTGACCTTATCTTGGTATATGGTGTTAGG
>JAJPUD010029470.1:0-13872 GCA_023553655.1 Myrmecobius fasciatus
CTTTTTTTTTTGTTTTTGTTTGACTGATTCTTGAAGTCTTATTGAGTCATTTACTTCTATTTGTTCAATTTTAATTTTTAAAATATTATTTCCTTCAGTTATCTTTTTTAGCTCCTTTTGTAGCTGGCCAATTGAATTTCTTGATTCAATGCATTCTTTTTCCATTTTGTCAGTTTTATTTTTCAGTGAATTGTTGTCTTTTTCCACTTCACCATTTTTATTTTCCAGTGAATTGGTGATTTTTTCCAATTCACCAATTTTGTTTTTCAGTGAACTGTTTTCTTTTTCCAATTCACCAGTCCTGTTTTCCAGTTTTTGATATTTCTGTTGCACTGATCTCAATTTATTTCCCCATTCTTCTTCTAGCTCTCTTTTGAGATTCTTAATGCAATCTTCCAGGTAAGCCTTCTGAAAGGGAGACCAACTTAAGTCCGCCTTTGTGGCTTCATCTGGGATTGTTTTCATAATGTCAGAATCTGAGGACTGTTCTATTTTTTCTCTGTAAATGCTGTCTATGGTGAGAGCTCTCTTCTGCTTCTTGCTCATGATTTAAAGTTGGGGTATCGGTCACCAGCAGAGAAAACTGTAACAATTTGTATTTGCCCTGGGGCAGTTTGCCGAGTTGACTTCCGGTCTGAGGCTGGTCGGGCTAGATTCGCACTAGGACCATGTTTTCACCTGTTCTTGATCCACCCTTTACCAAAGGCAGATCTGCCAAAGCACCTGCCCGCAAGCAGAGCAAAGTGGCCCAGGCTTCTCCCAGGGGCTTCCTGGGTGCCTAAAATCCGCCCCTGTATCGCAGCCCTGATTTCTGCCCTGGCTGGAGTCTGAAAGCGACCAGCGGCCATTTTCCCCTGAGGCTAACCTTCTCTGGAGTTCTTTCAACATAGATTTTTGATAGAAGTGTGTTGTAGTCCAAATGTTTGGCGGAGCCCTCACTCCAAAACCAGTTCGAAGGCTCACTTTGTCTGGGTCTGAGGGAAGGTCTCAGGAGTTCACAGAGAATGGTGTCGGCAGTTCACCATCTTGGCTCTGCCCCCCTGGGGGTAAAATTTGTAATGGAAAGCTTTGTAAAGATCAGTGCTGGGGAACTACCCATACATATGTTATACAAATAAAAAGCTTTAATAAAAAAAAATAGAATGAAGGAAAAACCATCCGTTACCGTGTAAATTGTAGACTAACAGAACGCTATCAAAAGGACTTGGAGATATCTGAGAAAAAAAACAAATCATAAAGGAAAAATTGTTCTAAGTCTACTTGATATAATACTATTAATTTGGAACGCAAGCCCTTATCTTGAGAAATGACTATAGAATGAAAAGTAATTTTTCAATTGATAATTTCTCAACCAGCCATTTAGATCAGTCATCTTGCTCTTAAAGTAAACAATGTGCCAAAAAGCTAAATTATTGGAATATGATGAATAACATAAATTATACATTAAACATTAGTTTATTATTGCTGAGCCAGCATTATTAAAACAGGATAGAAATTAGTAAAATCTTAAGTAGGGAGTGAATATGCAATGCCTTAAATTTTGCTGGTGCCACAAAAGTCTAAATATTTTTCTTAAGATAACTGCTTTCATTAATGCCAATTTTAAAATATTATGTATTTCATAGTTTTCATGATGAGATATTACTTTATGACTGATTCAAAATAATAATTTTTATTTTAATCCTACCTGCATTTCATAGTATATGAATTATGAATTTGAAAATGGAATCACACTACCAGCAATAGGTAGTATTGTTGAAAAATACACTAATAAGGAACAACTCCCTGTTCCAGGAATAACTTTTAAATCCTAAACTAAAATTACTGGTACAGTAGTTATCACAAATTTGGTTTCTTTTAATACTTTCTTAATCCTGTATAAGAATGTTTTTATAAATATCCTTTTTATTAATAGTTAATCATAACGTGAAAAAGTGTTGTGTAATTGCAGTATCTGAAAAGTGTTACAAACTCTACACCCACAGATCATGAAAAATTCTTATAGAATTTTATATTAAGTATAAATGTTAGGTTAAAGAAATTTTATAGTGGTGATGGAGTGCCATGAAATTAATACTTGCAATCCAGATTGCACACTTTTCTGTGTGTTTCAAAACAGGTGTACACCATTTGTACTGACCATACCCCAGAATGAGAATTATCCAAAGTCCATTGATTTTAATATGTTCTTTGGTTTGTAAACAAAATTATAGTAATTTCTTGCACATTTTTGGAAAATAATTGTATAATAACTTATGTATCTGCTTCTAGATAAGCTGTGTAAATACGTTTCATTCACAAAATAAAAAAAAGAATGAAGTAAAAACATCAGAACTTCAGGGCAACTTTACTTAATAATTTCTGATAATATTGTGTCATTTTTTTAAACTTTTAGAAAGTCCAACATTTCTTATATGATTTCTCTTCAATATGTTCTTCAGATCATTTATTTTTCTAATGAGATCATTCAGATTTTCTTCTACTTTTCCTAGTTTTTATACTATTGTTGTTTAAGTATCAACATCATTTTTTACTGATGACTCTCCTCCAGAAAAAAGAGCATGCACTTGAGCACATTTGTAAGGCTTTGCACTACTATGAATTCTCTATTAGAAAGTTACAGATGAAATCTGGGTAAATGCCTCCTAACACTTAGTCCACATGAATCAGCTCATCAGAATTAATTTTCAAATTTTGAACAAGCTCTGAACTTTATTTAAATGCTTCTGCTCATTAACTACAGTGATACAATTTCTATGCCTTTGAATTCACAAAAGGGAAAAAAAAAGAAATTTTTTGTCTGAAGGAATTACCACATTGCGCATTGATTATGTTCCTAAGGTTTCTTTGCAGTATGGATTCTCTATTTGGTAGCAAAATGGACCTTTTGTGTAAAAACCTTTTTACATTGATTCAATTCATAAAGTTTCTCTCCAGTGTATATTCTCTGATATTTAGCAAAATTATTTCCTTCAGAATGCCTTTCCACACTGATTGCATTCATAATATGTGTCTCTAATGTTTATTCTCTGATTGGTAGCAAGATTGGCCTTCTTAGTGAAAAGCCTTTTCACTCTGAGGACATTCAAAATGTTTCTATCTAGTATGGTAGATTCTCTGATGTTTAGCAAGATTGGAGTTGCATCTGAAAGCCTTTCCACATTCATTACTTTAAAAAAATTTCTCTCCTGTGTGTATTCTCTAATGTTTAGCTCTATTGGCCCTCAGTTTGAAAACCTTTCCACACAGATTATAGTCATAGTTTTTCTCTGGATTCTCTGATGAGTAACAAAATGGATTTTGTGTTTAAAAGCCTTTCCACATAGATTACATTCAAAAGTTTTATCTCCAGTGTGAATTCTCTGATGTTTAACAAGATTATAATTCCATTTGTAAGTCTTTCCACGTTGATTACATTCCAAAGGTGTTTTTGTTTGTTTGTTTGCTTGTTAGTTGATTTTGCTTTGTTTGTTTTGTTTTTCCTCCAGTGTGGTTTCTCTGATATTTAGAGAGTTTGGAGCTCAGATTGAATGCCTTTCCACTTTGGTTATATTTCAAAAGATTTCTCTCCAATGTGGATTCTCTGATGGTCAATAAAAAGTAATCTGTAGCCAAAACACTTTCCACATTGATTACATTTATAAATCTTTTCTCCATTATGAATCTTTTGATGCATAATAAAATCTGAGTTCTACCCAAAGTTCTTTCCACACAGATTATTTGCATATCTTTTCATTCTAGGGTGAACAGGATGGTAAAAAAGAAATGAATATTGGGACAAGGTTGCTTCACATTCATGATATTCCTCACGTTCCTTTCTAATGTGAATTTGGTGATGATCAATGAACTATTACCTGGTGTCTGCATCTGGACAGGAGTCCCTTATACCTTTTTGTTTTGGTTTCCCTGGTGCTTCCCCTTGCAGAAAATGAAAGATCAAATCTTTGGGACCCGAAAGCCCCAGGAAGAGTAAGTTCTAGATATTTTCCAGCATGACTTTCTTATGTAACCCTTTCTAAAAATGATCTCAATTGACCAACCTTCTTCAGCCATATCAACAATTCAAAGTAATATCCTTGAATGTTATTAACCCCTGAGATGAAGTTTTTTTTATTTTTAGCAGGCGTTATCTCTAGTCCCAGGTTTTCTCATTGAGTCAGGCTTTGGTCTTCTGCAAGTTGACCTGGAAGAGCTCTTCATGCCCTTGATGATACACTGCAGTTCTGATGCTAAATTTTTCTTCCCAAGAAGTAGGAAATTCCTTTCACTGACTCTTTGATCAAACTTTCAGTGGAGGATAAGGAAAGGAGCCAGATAATCTCTTCTAGATTATAATCTTTTTCTGATTAAAACCTTCTCATTGATGTCTTCTTCATCTGGCTAGAGGGGTAAATGAAGACAGTGATTGCTCCATGGAATTTGTCTCCTCTACTCAATTAAATACATTAGCTTCCTATTGCTTTCTCATTCAAAACCCTTTGTAAACTATCTCTCTCCTATTTTTCCAGGGTTCTTAGACCTTACTTCCTGACACGTAACATTTTAATACACTGACTCTGGGCTCCGGTATTTTTTCTAACCAAAATACTCTTAGAACTTTCTCTAAAACTTTCATTCCAGGCCTGAAATGCTCCTCACTCCCTTCTCAAACCACTAGCTTTCCTAGTTTCCTTTATTCCTCAACTATCATCTCAAGTCATCTTGATCTTTGTCTTACCACTTCATCCAGATAGCTCTAGAGGAGAAAATGAGGCTGGTGACTTTATATAGTCCTCTCTTACTTAAATCCACTTCATTTGTATTGCATGTCATTACCTCCCTAAGCAAACAAAATCCCACCTTCTACAAGAAGCCTTCCTTAGCTCCTCTTAATTCTAGTGCTTTCCTTCTTTAAATTGCTTTCCATTTATCCTGTATATAGCTCTGTAAATGCCTATTGATGTTTTTTTAAATTTCTCATTAGATTCTCAACTCCTTAAGGGCAGGATCTGTCTTTGTATCTTTTTGTATTTGACTGCATAACCCAGTTTCTGGTACATAGTAGGTGTTTGAGGAAAGTTTTTTGAATTGAATTGAACAAAATCTTTCTGGCATTCATTTTACTTTAGGAAGCCTCTATAATTTCATAAATATTCATCATTCACTGGAATTCTCTGCACCTATTAAATTTGTTTATATTTTATATAATTAATAAAAATAAATTGAAAGAGGATTATGTGATCGCTGAAGCTTTCACACATTCATAAGATTTGTAACATTTTTTTACTGTATAGAACATTGAATATTTAGTTGTGTCAGTAATCAGAAGGAAGCTTTTTTGTTTTTTTTAACGTGTCATTTATTCAGGCTTTTCCTTAGAGGAACTCACTTTTGTATATAAGGCTTAACTAAGAGTATATCAACTAACAAATATGTTACCTTCATAATCCCTTATTCTGGTAAATAAGAAAACATAGAAGAGAATGAGAAAAGTGGAATTGGAGGGAATACCAGAGGGAGTTGAAAACAGGCAGAGCAGCAAATGCCAAGTGGCATGATCTAAGCTATAATAAATGGAAGAATGAATGTATGAAAATCATTTATTCAGAATTTTCTATGTATAAAGCACTAGGCACAGATAGGGAGTAAAAATAGTCCTGTTTCCAAAAAGTTTATAGTTTCAGAAACAAGTCAGATGGGAAGTTACTATGGTATTTAGGGTATAGCAGCAATATAAATTGCAATAGATCTTTAGCATCATTTCCACTTTTAAAATCATTCAATTTTTCATGTTTTTATTTGTCAGTGCTCAGATATTTGCTGGCAAGAATTATTTTTTTGGGGTTTCCAGTAGCTTTGTTTGCTACTGGAAATAAGGGCAGCTGCACCTGAAGAAGAAGTTGCCAGATCGTATCTCCACAGGTTTTACTTCCCAGGATGCCATCATCCTTTTGGGACTTAGATGAGAAAAAATCCATCAGCTGGAGGTTCACTGCTATTCCAGGGGTTTGGGCTTGTTTACCCAAGTTGGCACCTGGCCATTTGCTGTTGATAGTTACAAAGATGAACTAGCAAAACAGAAATAATTTTTTCTTTCCTGAAATTCTTGTCATAAGAAAAAAATGCCTTCTATTTATGAAGGGATATAAACACATTTATATAGCACCTACTATGTGCCATATACTATGCTGATTACTTCACAAATATAATTTCATTTAGTCTTCACAACAATACTGCAAGGCAGGTGATATAATCCTCCATTTTATAGTTGAAAAAATTGATACTAACAGAAATTAAATAATTGTACAGTTTAATAGTTTGTAAGTGAAGTCAGATTCAAACTCGTTTTCCTAACCTCAAGCTCAGTGTTCTCTTCATTGTGCCACCTAGATCCTTCTCAAAGTAAATACAAAAAATTTTGAGATGAGGGGAATTAGGAAAGGCAAGAAGGAAACAACATTTGACTTCAGTTTTAAAGGAAATTAGGGATCCTAAAGAATAGAGATGAGGAAGGAATGCAATCTAGATAAGGGAAAGAATAGCTCTTGGAAAGACATGGAACAGAGGTTTCAATGCACCATATATTTCTTACGTATCTTAAGCATGTATAAAGTCCAGTGGTAGGAGGTGGAAATAGATACTGAAAATAGAACAACTTTCTTGGCTTCCCATCAGCAGTAAGAAGTGCAGTTGAAATTGAAATTAAAATCTGAATTCTCTGAATCCAAATCCACGGTTGTGTGTCCCCCATCTTGTGCTATGCCATTAAACCACTTTGTTATAACTATTTTCTTTCAATAGACTTCACATTTATCTATGTGTCAATTGTATCTATCACTTGTGTCAACCCATTTAGGGTTTTCTTGGAAAAGAGACTGTAGTAGTTTGCCATTTCTTCTCTAGATTACAGATGAGGAACTGAGGCAAACAGAGTTAAGTGACTTGTCCAGGATCACACAGTAGATTTGAACTAAAAATGAGTCTTTCTGACTCTAGGTTTGGCAACCTAACTACTATACAACCTAGCTATGCATTTTATATTTATACAACCCTTTAAAATATAGAAATACTTTTCCTCTCACAATAACCCTGTGAAGCAGATCACAAAGTCCTAATCATGAGGAAGGTTGTCTCTTAAGGAGAGACCTTGTTAAAAGCCACTTACACATAGCCTTATCAAAAAAATAATTTGATGTTGAAAAAGTTTTTCGCTTCTCTTAGCACTGACTCATGCATCCTGAGAAGGCTCCATTTCTGCAGTTCCTAGCGGCTATATAATAGAGTCAGTGCTTTCCTATCCTTGATAAAGAAGTCAGAGGCTTCACAAATAATTGCTATCTTTAGAGATTGTTCAAGCCTCACAAAACTCATTAGGAACACCTCACCAGAGCTGCAATTAGGTTGCAAAGTGGACTGGTTTAAGTTTCCTCTGGTGTTAATAAATGGGTGAATTGGAGGAAGGTTAAGAGAGAGGAATGAGAGTGAATACATGAACTGAATAAATGAATTCTCAGATCCTTAGAATTGATTGCTTATTTGGACTGAATCCAATCAGTAACCCATGAATCTTATATTACTTGAGAATTCCCATATTTGGGAAATAGCATGAAAGGTTTGATTTATTATATAATTCTTCACAGTCATTTTCTGAGTCCATGGTTACTTGTGGCTCTTTAATAGTCTCAGCATTACCTTGTGTAAAGCTGGTGTATGTGATTAAAAGGGCATATTGGAAATAAATGTTTTACAATTTTTCTATTTGTCTAATTATTGTTTTTTCACTAAAATTGTTATCTGTTTTGCCAAGCACACCATTAAAACACTATCCAAATTAGCAGGAGGGATATTGTAAGAGAGATGACTGGGAAGTAAACAGCCACCTACCATTCTGATCTCAGTGAAATACTATAGTAGCAGGAGGTTTATTGCACCTTCCCCTAATACCTATACATGTTTCAGACGTTAGATACACTCAGAAAAAAGATTATGGCAAAAGTCCTTGGGGTATTTTGTAATGGGGTGTCTGCTTTTCTCTTATTCCTTCTAAACAATGCAAAGAAGCAGATTGTGGGTTCTGTAAGCAATAGCACAGATATTTAATCATATAAATGCAAACAAATCCAAAAGGATAATTAACAATTCATGAGGCTATGGTTAGGCTGAACTTCAATTATTAAATAATTTAGAGTAGTGTATACAAAGAAATCACATTATGCTGAAAAGCATAGATAGGACCTAAGCAGATGCCTCCAGATCCAAATTTAGAAGTTTATTTCTTAGTATTAATGCTGCTTTGCTGTGTAGTTTTGGAGTCAATCAACCACCACTCAGTCATATTGCTTTGCCAATCTCAGCACATGATAGAGAAAGGAGAATGCATTTATGTTTTTAAAGTAGTTTTGATTCTGAAATAATTGATGGTTGCAGGTAGGATATACATACACTCACTTATCCCCACACAAAAAAAAAGCATAGTAATATAAATGGTATTTTGAATGGCTATTAGTATTGTCTAAAGTACCTTCTGTCCTATTTAGTGAGAGAACAAATAAAGGTCTTTTTTTGCTGACATTTTACTCCTTTTACAGAAACATCCATCTTTATAATTTAATACTAAAGCTGTTAGCCTACTTAATAGCCATCATTGTAGCAAATGGCCCACATTCCAGCAAGTATTACAGTGTTCCTTTTGATTAAACTGCTCATCTCAGAATTTAACAGTTCTCTCTGATCGCGAGAGGCAAGAAAGAGAAGCAAGAAGGGAGAAGAAAAGCTAAGAATGGAGAGGAACAGGGGAGAGGAAGAGAAAAATAAGAAAGGGATTGAGGAAGGGAAAGGAAATGTGGTATAGAAGAAATTGGGGGAAGTTGACAGAGGAGGAAGAGGGGAAGAGGGAGAGATTGCTACAGAGGAAGATTGAGAGGGAGAAATGACAAGAAGGTCTTGTGACCCATGATGATATCGGAAATGAAGTGACATGGATTTTAACCCCGCCTTCCCACATCACCAATTGTTCCTGTAGTGAACCCTAAAGTTATGGAAGAGATCTGGGACAGATAAATTAATCAATCATATCCTCAAGTGAATTGATTTAGGTAACAGGAGTGGGTCTTTTAGGCAAAGAGGATACAAAAATAGCTCTAGGACTCAAAAGGAGTTCCAGAGCTCCAAGGAATTTCTTTCATCAAAATGCTCTTATTCTCCCTGTAGATTATTTATCTGCTTTTGTCTTTATATGCATTAGTTTATACCATTCTGTAAACTACTTTTACTTGGAAATTGATGAATTTATTTTTATGAAAAGTGTTTCATATTCAAATTAATAAACTCTAAGTAGCCTATGCACAGATGGTGAATGATAGACTGAATATTTTGAAGGGAAATTAAGAAAAATAAAAGGAAAAAGAAGAAGGGAGAGGAGAGAAGTTAGATGGGATGGGAAAGAGAAAAGGAAATACAAATCATTGCATCAGTTGGTATATTCCTTGCATATACAGCATTTCCTAATTGTAGAAATGCAGGAATTAGTGATAAAAATATGGAGTAAGGTGACAAGATGACAGAATATTGTAACATTTTACACATCTGTTATATTCACAGTCCTGTACAATGGAAAATGTACAGAATACATGAAATAATTCTCCAGATTTCTCTCAGCATCAATTGCATTTATAGCAACTTTAATGTAACTGTGATGACTACATCTTCAGGAAGCTATAAGTAATGTATCACAGAGATCCCTGGGCAGTGTATTCTTGGAGTCAGTGCCATTGTAGATAAAGTTTTCTTTGAAAACAATTTTTGTAACTCATTGCTTTTCAAAATCTAGGATTTATTCTTGATCAGACCATAAAGCATTAATCACTAAGACTGCCTGGAACTTTCAGCTGAGACTATAGAATTAGAAAACAAAAAGACAGTTTTTTAATGCTTACCATATATTCTATTTTTGTGCTAGTGGTATACTTTTATTTTTGTCTTTATGAGGAACTAGAAAATATCAAGAAAAATGATTTACAAAGAAAATTTTACTAAAACAAAACATCATCATGAATATAAGAAGTTTCAAAGGTATATGGAGCTAAATGAACCAATGTCAATGTACTTGTTCTTAGGGGAAAAAAGCATTTATCTAATGGGATGAAATTGAATAGAATTGAAATTTCTTAGGTTTTGTGTAAAGATTGTATTATGTAATAACTATATGTTATATAGCTAACTGAAATTTGCTTCATGTAATTACACTTTTGTTATAAGTTTTTGCTTTTATTTCTTATTTGGTGGGAAGGATTTGAGGGGAAAAAAGAAGCGTCTTTGAACTTAAAAACTATTTTTAATACATAGGAGAAATGATAACTGGTTTTTGCAAGGGTGAATGTTGAAAACTATCTTTGCATGTATTTTGACAATAAAAAGCTATTAAAAAAGAAGGGAAAAAAGAAATGATAATAAACCTAAGTTGCTTCAACCTGTTTTAGACCAAAAATGGAGGGAGGGTATAAAACCAACTATCTTATACAGAAAAATAAAATGAGACATTGAGGAAATAAATAGATGAACAAAGACTAATAGAAAAATTGGGTAATGGACAGTCTGAGAGAGAGCATGGGTAATTACACTTCCATCAAAGTTTATCATCATAATCATCAGATTATATAAATGTTAGATATATGTGTGTTACCCATATAGGCTATATGTATTTTCCTATTGGTTTTTCTAAATACTGCTCACAGATAGGTGTGAACAAATATTTGATTCTTGCCTGGAGGAAAGCTTGTGGCTCTGGGCAATGGAGCCATACTCTTCAGACAAAATTATGTTGCAGTAGAATTGTAATTGAATGATTCTATTTTTTCTGTAATACCTTATAGTTTATGCTATGCATTTAAAACACTTTTTAAGTCAAAGGAGTTCTTGACAAAAAATGGTTAAAAATCCCAAATGAAGTGTAAAAAATCCCACTGTGCTTACTGTTCTTTAATACAAAAAGCATTTGTTGGAAAATAAAATGTTATTTTACAAGCTCTTTTACAACAAGGTATTTCCCATTCACATATAAATATCATTCAAAATTTATTGCCAGATATGCAGAGATAGGATTTGAACTATGATTTCATTGGTCTAGGGAACTGTCAGGTAGGTCAAAAGGTAAGGAAGGAGTGATATCTTAGAAATGGTGTCTGTCTGCTACCTTGATCAAGGAGATCTAATTTAGAGGGCAAATTATATCTAAAAAATCTTCATTATGCAATACTTACAAATTAATAACAGTTGGTTCTCTGTAAAATGTGTGAAATGGACTACATTCAAAGTGTTAAACATGCAGCTTACAATTCATGCAGACCACAACCTTCATGAATGTGGTCTGAGTCTAATTAAAATGTAATTGGGAAATATTTAACACAATATTTAACAATAGATAAACTCGACAGATGAAACAATAAAACATATATTATATTTTAAAATTAAGTCAAAATGTAGCTTTCAGGATTCCTTATGTAAAATCTACTGGTTCTTATTTTTTATTTGATTTTAATAACATTGGACTAGATGACTTCTGAGATCCCTATAAACTTTACATCCTAAATAAAACTAAATTAATTATTACCTGGCTTTTTATCTTCTTATTTATTATAATGAGTTCAGAGGAGAAAGCATTGACTTTCTTAATCCCCATGGAATATAATTATTAGCCATTTGTTAGCTTTCAAAGTTTTTCCTTTTCTGAGGGCATTTTGGGAAGAAGTTTAAATGAAGATGTCATTCATAATATTGACAATGTTATAACTTTATCTCATCAGAGTTTAATAACAGCTATGAGAAAGTTAACATTCCCTAGGCTTTTAAATTTTACAAATTACTTTAAATATGATATCTCAAATGATCCTCAAAACAGCCATGTGTATAAGGCAGGATGCTATTATTAGCCTCAATTTATATAGACAAGGAAACTGAAGCTTACACAGATAAAGGTGCTTGCCTAGGGACATCCAGAAAGTAAGCTTCTTAGTCAGGATTTGAACAGACTCCAAAGTTTGTTCCTATCAAGGAACTATCAAGATGTGTATTATCTACCACCCTCTCTACTTGTACAGGGAATTTTTTTAAATAATAGCTTTTTTTTTTCAAAATACATGCTAAGGTAGTTTTCATCACTCATCCTTGCAAAATCCTGTGTTCTAAGTTTTTCTCCCTCTCTTCTTCCATCCCCTTCCCCTAGACGGCAAGCAATCCAATACGTTAAACGTGTGAATTTTCTACACATATTTCTTTTTTTTTGGATAGGTAGTTTTAGGACTTTGTTTTTTTTGGATAAATTATATGACAAATACAATACATGTATACATATCTATACATATATCTAGAGAGAGAAGAAGAAAAAACAACCAAAGAAGGAAAAGAAAATGCATGGAAATATTCACAGAAAGCGTTAAAATGCTGCATTGTGGTTCATACTCAGTTCCCACAGGCCTCTCTCTGGATGTATATGACTATCTTCATCGCTGAACAACTGGTTTGAATCAAATCATTGTTGAAGAGAACCATGTCTATCAAAATTGATCACCATAGAGTCTTGTTGCTGTGTATATTGTTCTCCTGGTTCTGCTGATTTCACTCAGCATCAGTTCATTCAAGTCTCTCCAGGCCTCTCTGAAATCCTCCTGTTGGTTGTTTCTTACAGAACAATAATACTCCATAACATTCATATACCATAATTTATTCAGCCATTCTCCAATTGATGGGCATCCTTGCAATTTCCAGTTTCTTGCCACTACAAAAAGGGCTGCCACAAACATTTTTGCACATGTGGGTCCCTTTCCCTCCTTTAAAATCTCTTTGGGATATAGACCCAGTAGAAACACTTCTAGGTCAAAGGGTATGCACAGTTTGATAACTTTTTGAGCATAGCTCCAAATTGCTCTCCAGAATGGTTGGATCCGTTCACAGTTCCACCAACAATGTATCAGTGTCCCAGTTTTCCCACATCACCTCCAACAGTTAGATTATCATTTCCTGTCATTTGAGCCAATCTCACAGGTGTGTAGTGGTATCTCAGAGTTGTCTTAATTTGCATTTCTCTGATCAATAGTGACTTGGAGCACCTTTTCATGTGACCAGAAATAGTTTCAATTTCTTTGTCTGAAAATTGTCTGTTCATATCTTTTGACCATTTATCAATTGGAGAATGGCTTGAATTCTTATATATTTGAGTCAATTCTCGATATATTTTAGAAATGAGGCCTTTATCAGAACCTTTGGATGTGAAAATATTTTCCCAGTTTACTGTTTCCCTTCAAATCTTGTCTGCATTCATTTTGTTTGTACAAAAACTTTTTAACTTGTTATAGTCAAACTTATCTATTTTGTGATTAATGATGACCTCTAGTTCTTCTTTGGTCACAGATTCCTTCCCCCTCCACAGGTCTGAGAGGTAAACAGTCCTACATGTTCTAATTTGTTTATAATATCATTCTTTATTCCTAGATCATGAATCCATTTTGACCTTATCTTGGTATATGGTGTTAGGTGTGGGTCAATGCCTAATTTCTTCCATACTAGTTTCCAATTTTCCCAGCAGTTTTTGTCAAATAGTGAGTTTTTATCCCAAAAACTGGGGTCTTTGGGTTTATCAAACACTAGATTACTATTGTCATTGAGTATTTTGTCCTGTGAACCTAACCTATTCCACTGATCCACTACTCTATTTCTTATCCAGTACCAAATGGTTTTGGTGACCACTGCTTTATGATATAGTTTTAGATCTGGTGCAGCTAGGCCACCCTCATTTGCAATTTTTCATTAATTCCCTTGAAATTCTTGACCTTTTGTTTTTCCAGATGAATTTTGTTGTTATTTTTTCTAGGTCAGTTAAATAATCTCTTGGGAGTTTGA
>JAJPUD010029471.1:799-13872 GCA_023553655.1 Myrmecobius fasciatus
AGGGAATTAATGAAAAAAATGCAAATGAGGGTGGCCTAGCTGCACCAGATCTAAAACTATATTATAAAGCAGTGGTCACCAAAACCATTTGGTACTGGATAAGAAATAGAGTAGTGGATCAGTGGAATAGGTTAGGTTCACAGGACAAAATACTCAATGACAATTGTAATCTAGGGTTTGATAAACCCAAAGACCCCAGTTTTTGGGATAAAAACTCACTATTTGACAAAAACTGCTGGGATAATTGGAAACTAGTCTGGAAGAAATTAGGCATTGACCTACACCTAACACCATATACCAAGATAAGGTCAAAATGGATTCATGATCTAGGCATAAAGAATGATATTATAAACAAATTAGAACAATGTAGGATGGTTTACCTCTCAGACCTGTGGAGGGGGAAGGAATTTGTGACCAAAGAAGAACTAGAGGTCATCATTAATTACAAAATAGATAAGTTTGACCATATCAAGTTCCACTGAAATAAAATCAGACCTAGTCAATTGGAAAAACATTAAGTGCACATGGGTAGGCCAAGCGAATATAATAAAAATGACAATACTGACCAAACTAATTTACTTATTTAGTGCCATACTAATCAAACTCCCAAGAAATTATTTTACAGATCTAGAAAAAATAGTAGCAAAGTTCATTTGGAATAACAAAAGGTCACGAATTTCAAGGGAATTAATGAAAAAAAGACAGATGCAGGTGGCCTTGCTGTACCAGATATAAAACTATATTATGAAGCAGCGGTCATAAAAACCATTTGATACTGGTTGTGAAATAGAGCAGTCGATCAGTGGCATAGGATAGGATTTCAGGACAAGCTAGGTAACGTTAGCAATTTAGTGTTTGATAAACCCAAAGACCCCAGATTTTGGGATAAGTACTCACTATTTGGCAAAAACTGGTGGTTAAATTGGAATCTTGTGTGGAAGAAATTAAGGCTGGACCCACACCTAACACCGAACACCAAGATAAGATCTAAACGGGTTCATGATCTAGATACAAAGAGTGATAATATAAGTAAATCAGAGGAATGTAATATAGTTTACCTCTCAGACCCGTGGAGATGGAATAAATTTATGTCCAAAGAAGATCTAGAACTCTTAATTGAATACCAGATGGATAATTTTGATTATATTAAGTTAAAAAGTTTCTGTAGAAACAAAATTAATGCAGACAAGATTAGGAGGGAAGGATCAAATTGGGAAATCATCTTTACATTTAAGGGTTCTGATAAAGGTCTCATCTCTATATAGAGAATTGTCTCATATATATAAGAATTCAAGCCACTCTTAAACAGATAAATGGTCAAAGGATATGAACAGACAATTTTCAGAGGATGAAATTAAAACTATTTATAATCATATGAAAAGGTGCTCCAAATCACTATTGATCAGAGAAATGCAAATTAAGACAACTCTGAGGTACCACTACTCACCTGTCAGATTGGCTAAAATGACAGGAAAAGATAATGATGAATGTTGGAGGGGATGTGGGAAAACTGGGACACTGATGCATTGTTGGTGGAACTGTGAACGGATCCAACCATTCTGGAGAGCAATTTGGAGCTATGCTCAAAAAGTTATCAAACTGTGTATACCCTTTGACCCAGCAGTGTTTCTATTGGGCCTATATCCCAAAGAGATCTTCGAGGAGGGAAAGGGACCCACATGTGCAAGAATGTTTGTGGCAGCCCTTTTTGTAGAAACTGGAAACTGAATGGTTGCCCATCAATTGGAGATTGGCTGAAAAAATTAAGGTATATGAATGTTATGGAATATTTATTGCTCTGTAAGAAACGACCAGCAGGACGATTTCAGAGAGGCCTGGAGAGACTTGCATGAACTGATGCTGGGTGAAATGAGCAGAACCAGGTGATCATTATTCATGGCAACAACAGTACTATATGATGATCAGTTCTAATGGACATGACTCTCTTCAACAATGAAATGCTTTAAACCAGTTCCAATTGTTCGGTGAAGAGAGCCATATACACCCAGAGAGAGGGATGTGAAATGTGGACCACAACATAACATTTTCATGTTCTCTATTGAGGTTTGCTTGCATTGTATTTCCTTTATCTGATTATTCTTTCTTCTAGATATGATTTCTCCTGCACAAAAAAATGATGTGTGGCAATAACTATACATATATTTGATTTCTTAAGTATTCTAACATAATTAACATGTAGTGGATATCCTGCCATCTAGGGGAGGGGTGGGGAGTAGGGGGGAAAAATTTGTAACAGAAAGCTTTGTAAGGGTTAATGTTGAGGAATTACCCATACATATGTTTTGCAAATAAAAAGTATTAATAATAAAAAAATAAACAAAAAAATGGAAAACCTACACCATCTCAAGACAGACCATTTTACTTTTGTAGATAGGAGGGTTTTGTTGCTGTTGTATTTTTGTTGTCAAACCTCAATTGACATCTTTCTACCCACTTGTCCCAGTTCTTGCTTATAGCAATAAACAGAAAAAAGCTTAATCCTTCTATTACATAATATGTTTTCAAATCATAGAAGATAATTATCATAATCCTTGCCCTGTGGGCAGAGCTGTGAACTTTTACAACCTGAAAACAGTCAGTTTTTTAAATGTTCTTCTTATGATATACAGTCAAGGCCCTTCATCAATTATATTGCCCTTCTCTGGATACTTTCTAGTCAATTAATTACTAGAATATATGTTTTTAGTCATTTGCATATAACAATAAAAAATGCTCCAGAGAAGTTCTGTTGAAGCAAATGACAAAATAGATAGTGATTTTAATTCTCTTATTCCTTGAAACGAAGCCTTTCTTAAGGTATCCAAAAAAGGAATTTTTTTTCTGGCTGTCACATCATATTATTGACTTATTGTAAGGTTGTAGTGCAATAAAAATAAAACAAACAGAAAATATGTAAATCTTTTTTTATAGTTTTTTTTTGTTGTTGTTGAGGCAATTGGGGTTAAGTGACTTGCCAGGGTCACACAGATAGGACGTATTAAATATGTGAAGGCAAATTTGAACTCAGGTCTTCCTGACTTCAGGGCTAGTGCTCTATTCACTGTACCACCTAGCTGCCCCATCTTTTTTCTTTTTTTAGGCAAACTTCTCTCTCACTATATCTCTGCTGTCATCCTCTATATGTGAATTTGTACATTTGAAAGCAAATGTGAATCCCAAACTATCTTTGAACAAGAATCTCTCCACAAAGTGCTCAACAAGTAGTTATGTATTCTTATCTTGAAGAGCTCATGTGAAAGCAAATGCATTTCCCTCTGAATTAAGTATAATTTTGCCATTTGAATACCTATACCCATAGTTGCCAGTTCATTCTTTTCTGACTAAATAGAAAAAAGCTCAATCTTTCCTCTACATGATAGTATTTTCTGTGCTTAAAGGGAGCTCTGAGGTCTCAATCTCCATTCTTTTTCGTAGTTCCATTAATAGATCCCTGTAAAGCATAATTTCAAGGCCTCTTTTCATTCTGATTGCCCTCTTTTGGTTGCTTAGTAGATTATTATCAAATAAAATTTGGTATAAGGATTTTCTATTCAAAGTAATGGAATGAGAGATTTTGAGAGAGCCTGAAGCTCGTCACTCAGATAATATTGGAACAAAGAAAATAGCTTAAGAATACAAAGAGATAAATGCCAATTAAAATTATAAAAATGCTAGAAAATAACAAAAAAGCTAAAGGAGCAGAAACAATAGAAATAATGTAAAATAGGAGGAGACAGCAAATGACTAACAAACATTTGAGTAATTTAATTCATAATTAATTCTTAAGAAAAATCACAAAAACAAGCTAAAGAAAAGTTAGAAGCAAGTAAAAAATTATGGGAACAAAACAATCTAGATTTAAAAGATTAGAAAGAAATAAGAAGACAAATGACCAAATTCATTTTTAATTGTAAATCAAACAAGTTAAGAAATGAAAAAATTCACTTACAGGGGGAAAAACCAAACAAACAAGAAAAAGGAAAATATTTTAATAGATGCTGCGAATCAAGAGAAGGAAATAAAAGCACCAAAAATAACATTAAAAAAACTAAAAATATATGTAATCAAATGATAAACTGGAAGAAGTCCTTACAATACAACAGACTATTAGCATCACATAAAATTTAGAAAATCAAAAGAATTTGAATGTTCTATTCTAGGAAATTAAATATTTAAAACCTATACTATAAAAATAGAAAACATTCACCAGACCCCAAAAAGGCAAAGAAAAGGAATTATGAATTTTGCCTGAAAAGGTTCCATGCATTTGACTTTACAATATTCAACATTATAATTATGTAAATTATGATCATTGTTTCCTGCTCATTGGAAATGTGTAGTTCAAATTTTAATAACACAGCCACTGAAGGAGATCATTATTCACACACACACACACACACACAGACACCTATGTATATGCCCATGTATGTTTACCAAGGAGCTCTATTTATTCCTCCAGATTTCTCAAAGAATATAGTATTCCAGAAAATTCAAATAACATATAAAATTAATAAATATGGCTGTTAATCTAGAATTGTGTGCAAAGCAATCTTATTATTGTAAAAAGGAATAAGTAAACATTGAAAATTATTTACTCTCTCAACTAAAATGATAAGCACTTAAATACTTACACATTCCAGATTAAAATAAAGCAATTTCACACAATGTAGGAACATTCAGAAAATTCTGTTTCTTTCAATAAGTTTACCAAAAGAGTTTGTAAGAGCAAAGAAAGAAAAGAGGGTGAAACCTAAAGTGTGGAATGAAGACTACAGCAAAATTGTCTCAAAGTCAGACTTTAGAAATTTGAGAAAAGGGGAAAGTTCAAGGTATGTTTTTGGCTTTTCTTTGTTTTTGTTTGTTTATTTTATAGACCTCCAAATGTATATTTGGGGAGCAAGATGTAATAGGATAAAGTAGTTGAGAGGGGATCCCTAGGTATCACAGAATTCACAAAGAACAAATACCATTATAAAAGCTGTATGGATCTATGGCCAAGATGTATGTCAGAATGACTTGAGAGGCACTTAAAAGATGGAAAATGTCAAAGGGGCCATCACGGTAAGATTTGGGCTTAATTATAGGGTAAGATACCAGATAACAGATGAGCATAGTCTAAGCCATTCTTAGTCACAGCAATCAATTAGTCAAAAAAAAACATGAAATGTTTCCTATTTGCCAAGAACCATGGCCCTCTCTGCTTCTGTTGAGTCATCACAGTTTTAGCTCTCCCAAGCTCTAGGTAAATCACATCTCTCCCCACTGTTCTGTTTTTTACTTCCCTTTTCTCTTTCTCATGCTCTTCTGGAGAATAGCACAAATTAGATATAGTAAAGTCCCCAGTATCCCAGAATTGATGAAAACCAAACACCTAATACTTATAAAGTGTCTATTATGTGTCAGGTATGGCAGATGTTATTATCTAATTCATATGATAAAAGCTAAAATCAACATTTGGAATACATGGAAAGGGGTTGTTCTTTCTAGGTTAAAGCAAATGACTCCCAGCCTTAGAGGGGCAGGCAAAATGCCACCCCAACTTTTCCACAATTCATAGTGCTCATACTTACTATGTAAAGCCCAACCCACTCACTTTCCAGATGAGAAAACTGAGGACCAAAGAATTTAAGAAACTTGACCAACTTCAAATGCACACTAATTAGCAGAGCATCTGGCCTTAGGATTCTCAGTTCAGCATCCCAATTCCATTATTATTTCCACTGTTCCATATAGGTCACCTCAAAACGAGATTGTCTTTTTATCTCTCATTGTAACAGAACGCAGCTTTCTAACACTGCAGTTTAAACTTGTCTCAACTTCCTTTGTCTGTATAATATGTAGTGCTGAACACACCTGTCAGATTGTCTAAAATGACAGGAAAAGATAACGATGAATGTTGGAGGGGATGTGGGAAAACTGGGACACTAATACATTGTTGGTGGAACTGTGAATGGATCCAACCATTCTGGAGAGCAATTTGGAGCTACGCTCAAAAAGTTGTCAAACTGTGCATACCCTTTGATCCAGCAATGTTTCTACTGGGCCTATATCCCACAGAGATCTTAGAGGAGGGAAAGGGCCCCACATGTGCAAGAATGTTTGTGGCAGCCCTTTTTGTAGTGGCTAGAAACTGTAAACTGAAGGGATGCCCATCAATTGGAGAGTGGCTGAATAAATTATGGTATATGAATGTTATGGAATATTATTGTTCTGTAAGAAACGACCAGCAGGACGATTTCAGAGAGGCCTGGAGAGACTTGCATGAATTGATGCTGAATGAAACGAGCAGAACAAGGAGATCATTATACACAGCAGCAACAATATTATATGATGATCAATTCTGATGGACATGGCTCTCTGCAACAAAGAATTGTCTCAAACTAGTTCCAATTGTTCACTGAAGAAAACCATATACACCCAGAGAGAGGGAAATGAAATATGGACCACAATGTAACATTTTCATGCTCTCTATTGACATTTGCTTCCATTGTGTTGCCTTTCTCTGATTCTTTTTTTTTTCTTGTAGATAGGATTTTTCTTTCACAACTTGTCAAGTATTTCAACATTATTAACATGTAGTGGACTTCCTGCCATCCAGGGGAGGGGAGGAGACTGGGGGTAAAATTTGTAATGGAAAGCTTTGTAAAGATTAATGCTGGGGAACTACACATGCATATGTTATACAAATAAAAAGCTTTAATAAAAAATAAAATACTAATAATATGTTGTGCTGAGAAATCAAATGAGAATCAGCCATGTGAGCATCAAGTGGAAGCTCTATGATGGAAAGATAAAGTAGATTCAGCTGTTTGTGCTGCTCTTGGGATGAAGACATCTTTTTTTTTTATAAACATATATAAGATGGATTTGATAGAGATAGACAGATAATGACACACAGATCAATAAAAAGATAACAATAGATGGGCAGATGGATAGATAGAGATAATGATAGATAAAATGATAGATAGATTATTACAGAGTGATAATAATAGATGCATACATAGATAGATAGATAGAAAGATATAAATGATAGGTTGCTACATACATAGTGATAGATATATAGATAGAAAAAATATATTAATAGATAATCATAGATGGCATAATGATAGACATAGACAAATGATAGATGGACTGATAAAGAGAGGATGAACGAAAAAAAGATTATTTTTTTTTAATTTTTATTTTATTTGCATAACATATGTGTGGGTAATTCTTCAACAATAACCCTTACATAGCTTTCCGTTACAAATTTTTCCCCCCAACTCCCCCTATAAGCCCCGCGTTAAAAAAAAAAAAAAAAAAAAAAAAAAAATTAAAATATTGGCAAATCGAATATATGTATACATATTTCCAAACTTATAATTGGTGTGCAAGAAAAATCTTATCTACACAAACGATATATCAGATAAAGGAAACACAATGTAAGCAAACATCAATCAAGGAGTATGAGAATGTTATGTTGTGGTCCACATTTCGCATCCCTCTCTCTGGGTGTATATGGCTTTCTTCAGTGAACAATTGGAGGTGGTTTGAAACATTTCATTGTTGAAGAGAGCCATGTCCATCAGAATTGATCGGAAGACATCTTTTCTTGATAGAAGGAAGTAGGCTCTAATTCTCAAGAGAGGAAAAATGGTCAGTAGACAGCATTCTGCTTGTATACTCAGTGGGGATTAGCTGTTTAAAAAAATAAAAGGAGGCCTTCTCTAAGTAAACAAACTATTCCTGGTTCATCCAATAAATAAGATTAAAATGACTTAGAATAAGCCATTGATAAGGCTTTGACATTTTGTTATCACAGTAAATGATATACCCCACAGTATTTGCATTTAATTATCTAAAATGGGGGTTTCCATATTAGGTTCAAAGTGGCAGAAGAAAAATATATTCTTGGTTCATCTTTATATTCTTGCTAACTTAACTTAGACCAGCCAAATCATTGCCAATGAAATAATAAAGCACTTAGTAGAAGCATCCTAGCAAAATACAATAAAAAGAACATACATTGAATTCTTAACCCATTAGAAATCAGAGTCTAACAACTCACTCTACAGACTTTAATACCACTCAGGCATATAGAACTAAGAGTTAAAAAGGAATACTCTCATACTTCCAAAACACTCCTAGCTGTGCTGCCTTAGGTTGCTACTAGAACCTACCAGAAATCTCCCTACCTTCATATCTGTCACTGAATGAATCCCAGCCTCCACTACTGTCAATCCCAAACAGCCCTGCTGGTGCAGTCTTTACTATGTCCCAAAGACATTTTTCTGACATAAATCATTGATGCTCCACATCCATAGTTCTTACTCTGTCCCAAGGCTACTTCCACCACATCTGCTGCCAGAGGTTTCTTCGCTGAGATCTGGAGATGATTCGCTCCATTTGATAAGTGCTCTTTTAGCTTCAGAACTCCTGGGCTACATTACTGGCAGCTATTGTTAATGCTTTTTAAAGAAAAAAAATAGCATTTTCAGATACAACCTGGACCATATGCCTAAGAGCTGTTTATTAAATTATCTGGTCTAACTTTTTATTTGACTTACAGCTCCAACTTGGTGATGACTAAATTCACAACCTCCTCGGCAATGACTCTAAGATCTGCACTTGCACCTGTCCCATAAACACTTTCTAGTCCTGATTCCTTTCTGGGTTAGGATAAATGACTTTCTTTTTGCTCTTCCCAGCCTTAGATGGAAAGTCAGATTTCATTCTTATATTTTCTGCAACCCACACTATTTGCACTAACACTATGGTTTTCTGAGGTTTGGCAAAAGAAACCACACACTCACAGTTCATCACATCTTTCGCTTCTCATTGTGCTCTGACTTGGAAAAATGTCTTAAATGTTTGATATTTGTCAAGGAATTGTGAAAATACTTATGTGAAGGGCAAGAAAGAGTGACACAAATACAGTGCCTTGCTCATAGTAAGCATTCAATTATTATTTTGTCAATTTGAATTTAGTAAGTCTGAGTTGTTTTTTTCAATCATAATTAAATGAATAAGTAAATAAAGCTATGATTCCCCCTTAAATATCTCCTACAATTGATAACATCATCACTGAGTAACAATGCCAATAATCCTAAACCATTAGGTTTCACGTAATGGATGCATACTTTATAATATAGATTTGGGGAGAACTCAAAGATTAAGTTTGTTTCCATGGCAATGGTTGATGAGAAAATCCTTCCCAAATAGTTCTGAAATCTCAGTGTCCAGCTGAAAAGTGGTAATAAATACTTAATGGAAATACCTTGAGGAAGGGGAAAATTTATCAATGCAGAGGAACAGAAAAGACCTTCAAGGGTAACAGCATGATTTCTCTTCTGCCAAAATTATATCATGGAGAAACATTCAAACTACACCTGCTTATTTGGAATCAAAAGAGTATTTGGTATACTTGGGGCTAATTGAGAAAATCTAAACTTAATTTACTATGATTTAAATCTCACAGTCCCATCCCATTTTCCAAATGATTGCAAGTCATTTAGTTCAAACAAGATCCGACTGAGCATCATCCAACTAAATCAATATTTCTTGACATAAGCCAAATCCAGACCTTTCAGTATAGAACAGTCATCCAGGAAATAACATTTCCTAACAGAATCAAAATGGAAAATAATCCATCAAGTCGGCAGCATCCCAGAACAATTTTTGCAAAGTGACCACCTGATTATGAAGAGATAGGCTGCCAAAATATTTACTTTTATCACAATCTGTAATTTCAATATTAACCATCATTAGTGGCAATTCTGCTAATAAGCCAAAGTGTAGAAACAATGAGTCTACACTTTAAAAGAGTTCAATCAAAGAGATTTTCTTACATGAAGTTTTTGAGAATAACATTTTGAATGGTTTTCTGTCATTAAGTAAATGTAGTGGTACGATTTTTTCCTTCTAATCTTTACTACTACTTTGATTTTCACAGGATTATGGAATCATAGCTAGGGAGTAAATGGGATCTTAGAGATCATCTATGTTAATCATCTATGTTATCTCAACCAAGCTCCACATTTTGCAGATAAGAAAATTAAGGCCTCGAAAGGATACAATTCACCCAAAGTCACACAGATTGGAAATCCATGACTCAATACAGACTTTCTGTCTGAGAATCCCCCCAACTTTGCATTGGATCATGAAGCTTTTGAGTTTTTATGGTCTGATAAAATGCCCCATTTTTTTCTAACACAAATTTTTCATTTCCATTTATGTCAAGTTTACATCCTCAACCCCAGCATTCACAGCATAATGTTTACTACATAATTTCTTAATATAGATAAACAAATTTTCCCGTAAAGGAATATTTAAAACCAAATAGAATAACATAAACATGAAATATTCCAATAAATCTAAGTGAAAAAAGGTGAGCTCAACAAGCAGAGAAATCAAAAATCCAAATGTTTTAAAAGTTTGACAGGATTCTATCTATAGACAAGTTGCAAGATAAAAGCATTCTAAATTAGATTTCCTCTCCTTAATATTTTTCTTCTCTCCTAAATTATATTTTACTAAGGACAAAGCTTGCATGCATCATCCAATATTGTATAATTCAATGACAAAAAAACCTATCAATTTTTGGGGCACTTACTGTTTGCACCTAAAAGAGTGCAGCAAGATACAGTCTCTCTTGTACCATTAAAGTGTAGTGGAAAGACTATCAGTAGATAAGACCTATAACTTAACCTGAAATAAATGTAAAAATACAGAAGACATTCTTTTTTGACTACTTGATAGTATTAGCAGGGTCCATTTTTCAATAATGTAAGTCCAGTTTTCAAGTCACCTGTCTCTGTACAATACTTCCTTTGGATATATAAAAATGTTATGTGGGTTTTGATACTAGATCTATTCATTGGTCTGTTATCTTATACTGGACATGGCTTTAGTGCCTATTTTCAATTATTACATTAGGAAACTTTTTTTCTATATTCGAGGAAGTCTCAGAATTAATTCATTTTATCCTTGTTGACATCCTTTACCCAAGCTACATCCACCTCAACTGTTCTATTCAGGCTCACCCATAAGGGAAAAAAAAGATAATAAAAAGAGAAAATGTTGTAGAAATAGACTTCACAAAAATTTCCACAGTAACTTGGTGGGAAAAAAAATGTAGAGAGCTCTATAACTCCAAGGCATGTAAGATTAGAAGATCATCTATCATAAACTAAAGGAGACCTCAGAAGTCATCAAAATAACACCATCATTTTGCAGATGAAGAAAATGACGGCCAGAAAAAGTGAAGTGACTTACCCAAGGCCACACAATAAGTTAGTTAAGATAGGATTCAACCTAAGGGGGGCGGAGCCAAGATGGCGGAGTGAAAAGGTGACTTTCTGCCTCTCCTCCAATCTTCTCTCAAATCACCAATAAAATAAGCCTCTGAACTGATCGTCAAGTCAACGAACTCAAAAATATTTGGACACTACTCTCTGGATAACTTCATATCAGGTTAGTCTGACACGGACAGAGAGATAAATAGATGACTCCTGTGTAGGCCGAAAGTGAGGGTGGGACTCAGCTCAGCTCATAGTGGCAGAAATTCCAAACTCCAAACTCCAAATTCCAAACACCTGGAGTTTATTTGAGGCACTCAGGACACTCTGCCCTGACTAGGAGCAGGTGTTCTGGCAGACTTGCCTTGTTTAAGGAGTAATTCGGACTTAGTCCTAGCCCCCACCGGCCCAGCACCTTAAGTCAACTCACTGAAGTGCCCCAGGGCAAAGCTTTTCAGCTGCCGTTTTTTTTCCCTACCTTAAAGATATCCACACTGTCTAAAAAAAAAAATGAAGAATCAAAAGGGAGCTCTCACCATAGACAGCTTTTATAAAGAGAAAGAAGTGATCCCCCCAGATCCAGAGGTTCCTTTAGAGAAAACTCCAGAGAAAATCAGCAAGGACCATCACTGGTCCCCTTTTCAAAAGGCCTTTCTGGAAGATTGCATAAAGAACCTCAAAAGAGAGCTGGAGGATAAATGAGAAAATAAACTGAAATCAGTGCAAGAAGGATACAATATCTTGCAAGAAGGATATGATGCCCTGCAAAAGAGATATGAAAGACACCAATTTATTGAACAATAAAATTAGTAAAGTGGAAAAAGGAGCTTAAAGGTAAACTTAAAAGGTAACTGAAGAAAACAACACTTTAAAAATAAGAATTGAACAAATGCAAGTGAATGACTCAATAAGACTTCAAGAATCAGTCAAACAAAAACAAAAAAATGAAAAATTAGAAGAAAATATGAAATATCTCCTAGGAAAAACAATTGACTTGGAAAATAGATCTAGGAGAGACACTCTAAGGATTATTGGACTTCCTGAAAGCCATGATGAAAAAAAGAATCTAAACATTATCTTCCAGGAAATCCTGAAAGAAAACTGCCCTGAGATTGTAGAATCAAAGGGCAAAATCACCAATGAAAGAATTCACCAATCACCTCTTGAAAGAGACCCCAAAATTAAGACCCCAAGGAATATCGTGGCTAAATTTCAGGACTATAGCACCAAGGAACAGATTCTGCTAGCAGCTAGAAAGAAACAATTCACATACCGAGGATCAATAATTAGAATCACACAGGATCTGTCAGCCTCCACGCTGAAGGATCGAAGGGCCTGGAACCAGATATTCCCAAGGGCAAAGGAACTTGGATTACAACCAAGTATAACCTATCCAGCTAGAATGAGCATTATCCTCCAGGGAAGAAGATGGTCATTCAATGATATAGGTGAATTTCACCTATTTCTAATGAAAAAACCGGATCTGAACAAAAAATTTGACACCCAAACACAGAACTCAAGAGATGCATAAAAAGGTAAAAAGGAAAGGACTCTTGAGAACTTTATTTTTACTAGGGGGATACTTAAAGTTTGGGGGTATAATTAACTAGATATTACTTTGATAATATGAAAAAGAGAACTAGAGGGGAAAAAGTTGTCATACAGGGGAAAAGAGGGAAAAAGTGGTAAAATAAGATCTAAAAAAAGGAGGTAAAAACAAGGTAAAATCACTTGAAGGGGCAAAGAAAACAATATAATTGAGAGAAAGAGGGGAGGGAGATGAGCATTATGTAAATC
>JAJPUD010029472.1:0-11597 GCA_023553655.1 Myrmecobius fasciatus
TCTTAGATTGTCTCTCCTAGATCTATTTTCCAAGTCAGTTGTTTTTTCCTAGGAGATATTTCATATTTTCTTCTAATTTTTCATTTTTTTGTTTTTGTTTGACTGATTCTTGAAGTCTTATTGAGTCATTCACTTGCATTTGTTCAATTCTTATTTTTAAAGTGTTATTTTCTTCAGTTACCTTTTTAAGCTCCTTTTCTAACTGGCCAATTTGTTCATTGCACTCTTTTTCCACTTCACTAATTTTATTTTTCAATAAATTGGTGTCTTTATCATATCTCTTTTGGAGGGCTTCTTGCACTGACTTCAGTTTATTTTCCCATTTATCCTCCAACTCTCTTTTGAGATTCTGTATGCAATCTTCCAGAAAGACCTTTTGAAAAGTGGACCAGTGATGGTGCTTAATAACATCCTCTGAAGTTTTGTCTAAAGGAACCTCAGAATCTGGGGTCAGCCATTCTCTGTCTCGATAAAAGCTGTCTATGGTGAGAGCTCTCTTTTGCTTCTTCATTTTTTTTAAACAGCATGTATATCTCTTTAAGGTTTGGAAAAATCTAGGCTAAAGCTCCTTGCCCTGGGGCAATTTGGCAAATTAATTTAAGGTGCTGGGCCGGTGGGGGCAAGGACTAAGTCGGAATTACTCCTTAAACAAGGCAAGTCTGCCAGAACACCTGCCCCCAATCTGGGCAGAGTGTCCCAAGTGCCTCAGATAAACTCCAGGTGTTTGGAGTTTGGAGTTTGGAGTTTTTGCCACAATGAGCTGAGCTGAGTCCCACCCTCACTTCCGGCCTACACCACTCTTTATCCCTCTGTCTGACATAGACAAACCTGATGTGAAGTTCTTCAGAGGTATCAGCAAGCAGTATCCAAGTATTTCTAAATTCGTTGACTTGAAGGTCAGTTCAGAGGCTTATTTTATTGTTGGTTTGAGAGAAGATCAGAGGAGACGAAGAGAGTCACGTTTTCACTCCGCCCCCCAACAATACACATTTCTAAGATGGCTGGCGAGGTTAGGGGTATAGTCTGGGGCCAATGAGTAGATTTTTTCCTCTGTGTAAAACCTGCTTGACTCTGAGAAAGGACGGCTTTAGTGAGGGGAAAATATTAGACAACAAGATTCAGGCTGTATTTTAGTCATTAAATTTGTGAGCTTATTCAACTTGCTTAACTTCACTAATCCTAACTGTCCTTGTCTTTCAAATAGAGGAAATTCATATAAAAGTGCTTTAAATAAAGAGTGCTTTACAAATGTAAGAAATATTATTATTCTAACTAAAAAAGCCAACTCATAACAAGGAAGGCATTTATTTTATTTTGGTGATTTTTTTTACATAATCTGCTTTAGATTATTTGGATTCAATCCAGTACATTTGATGTGTGTGTATCTACATATATTTATCTGTGAATGTGTCACATATATCCAATATGCCACTTAGCACTGCACCACATAGCTGACCGTGTCTCATATATATATATATATATATATTTGTCTTGTTTTGTTTTTCCCTGAGCACATTACTTATATCCCTATTTGTCTTGGTTTCCTGATCTATACAATGTGCTGGAGAAGCAAATGGCAAAACACTCCAGTATCTTTGCCAAGAAAATCACAAATAGGATCATGAGAACTCCAACACACTGAAACAACCAAATAGCTCTAACCCTTCCATGTCATGGGAGTCAGGGTCATGGCACCCCTTGAGTCTGGAAAATCTGCATAAAATTTTTGGTCCTCCCTTCCAACAGAGCAGAAGTCTATTTTTTTTTCTTTTTCTTTTAGGAATTCACAATACTTTATTGTAAAATTTGGGTTAAGCATGTAGCCATAGACTATGTCATCTGCTGGTCTTTGAGTCTCCTCTGTGGTTTCTGCCAAACTTCCCATTTAATTTCTTATGCTGACTGACAATATATTGAAACCACCATGGAGAAAGTCTTGATATGGAAGAGATAATTGTATATCCATCTTCTATGTACTTACTTACATAGAGTGGTAGAGTAGGAAAAGGATATTACAAAGCACTCTTATTACCTTTGCCCAGAAAAACCCCAAAAGGGATCAAGAAGAGAAAGCTGAAACATTGAACAACAACAGATTTCCTATTTAACTGGTATTTATTTTATTTGTACATTATTATTTGCACAATATTTCTGTCTCTGTCAGATTGTGAACTACTAGAGGATAGACTAACTTTTCTTTCTTTTTGCCCAGTGCTTACTACATAATTGTTTAGTGACTGGTTGTTGACTGCATGATGAGAGTAAGAAAATGATTTAGACAAACATTCTAGAACAAACTGAAGAGAGAAATGATAATTTTAGGCCAGAAAGGGCAAGGTTCATGGAATACTTTATGGAAGAAGACTAACCAGAACTGAGCCTAAAAGAAGCATTTATGGGATAATGGATTGAATTCTGATGTTAGGGAAAAGAAAACTTGAGCTTAAATCCCCTCCTATTTATTACTCACATGAACTACCCAAATCATCCTAAACTCTCTGCTCGTAAGTTTTTTTCAGGTACAAAGAGAAAGTACAGGACTAGAGGACCTCACAGTCACTTCCTCCCTCTAATTCCATGCCCTAAAGATAGAAATGAAAAAGTATATTTCAGGCATGCAAATTTATAACTTATTAAAAAGGAATATCAATTTCAAATGAAAAGATTAATGTGAAACTAGACTAGAAAGGGAGATTTGAGACAGATTGTGAAGAGGATTATATGTCAAGCAATGGGGTTTTTATTTTTTAATAGAATTGAAATAACATGAAGGATTTTTTTTTCTTATTTCTACTTTTCCCTCATGTTCTATCACTCCAGAACAATTTTCTTGG
This sequence comes from Myrmecobius fasciatus, assembly GCA_023553655.1. Classification (NCBI taxonomy): domain Eukaryota; kingdom Metazoa; phylum Chordata; class Mammalia; order Dasyuromorphia; family Myrmecobiidae; genus Myrmecobius; species Myrmecobius fasciatus. The sequence continues at coordinate 2,835 of JAJPUD010029472.1, forward strand.
ATTATTGTCTGCATTATTGTGTCAAGGTTCTCTTTTTGGTCACAACTTTCTTAAGTTTTCTCTTCTTGATCTGTTCTCCAGATCTGTCATTTTTCTTTCTATCTTTTCTTTATTTTTTAATTTTTTAGTAAATTTATATATGTTAATAGACATTACTTTATGGATCATGATGGGAAAGAGAAATCAGAGCAAAAGGGAAAAACATGGGAGAGATTAAAAAACAATGTAAGTGAATATAGCATGTGTTGATTTACCTTCAGTCTCCTTAGTTCATTTGCTAGATGCAAAAGACATTTCATGTCCAAGGTCTATGGGGATTGCATTGAATAATTGAACACTGAGAAGAACCAAGTCTTTCATAGTTGATCATTGCACATTCTGGTTGTTATTGTGCATAATGTATTGCTGGTTCTGCTTTTTACACTCAACAACAGTTCAAGTAAATCTTCCCAGGCCTTTTTAAAATCAATTTGTTCATCATTTCTTATAGAATAGTAATAGTCTTGTTCAGCCATTCCCCAATTATGGGCATCTACTTATTTTCACATTCCAAAGAATTTTTAAAGCTTTTTCTTTGTAAAACATATGCATGGGTAAATTTTCAACACTGACCCTTGCAAAGCTTTCTGTTACAAATTTTTTCCCCTTAGTCTCCATCCCTCCCCTAGATGGCAGAAAGTCAAATACATGTTAAATTAACCATGTCAAAATACTTGATAAATCAAATGTGTATACATATTTATACAGCAATCTTGTTGCACAAGAAAAATCAGATCTACAAGGAAAAAAATCTGAGAAGGGAAATATAATGCAAGCAAACATCAATAGAGAGCATGAAAATGTTACATTGTGATCCATATTTCATATCCCTCTCTCTGGGTGTATATGGTTTTCTTCACTGAACAATTGGAACTGGTTTGAGACAATTCTTTGTTGCAGAGAGCCATGTCCATCACAATTGATCATCATGTAATATTGTTGTTGCCGTATATAATGATCTCCTGGTTCTGCTCATTTCACTCAGCATCAGTCCATGCAAGTCTCTCCAGGCCTCTCTGAAATCGTCCTGCTGGTCGTTTCTTACAGAACAATAATATTCCATAATATTCATATACCATAATTTATTCAGCCACTCTCCAATTGAGGGGCATCCTTTCAGTTTCCAGTTTCTAGCCACTGCAAAAAGGACTGCCACAAACATTTTTGCACATGTGGGGCCCTTTCCCTCCTCTAAGATCTCTTAAAAAGTTTCTGTCCAAATAAAACTAATGCACACAAGATTAGGAGGGAATCATCAAATTGGGAAATCATCTTTACATTTAATGGTTCTGATAAAGGCCTCATTTCTAAAATATATAGAGAATTGTCTCATATATATAAGAATTCAAGCCACTCTTCAATAGATAAGTGGTCAAGAGAGATGAACAGACAATTTTCAGATGATGAAATTAAAAACATATCTAGTCATAAGAAAAGTTGCTCCAAATTACTATTTATCAGAGAAATGTAAATTAAGACAACTCTGAGGTACCACTACACACCTGTCAGATTGGCTAAAATGACAGGAAAAGATAACGATAAATGCTGGAGGGGATGTGGGAAAACTGGGACACCGATACATTGTTGGTGGAATTGTGAATGGATCCAACCATTCTGCAAAGCAATTTGGAACTATGCTCAAAAAGTTATCAAACTGTGCATACCCTTTGACCCAACAGTGTTTCTATTGGACTTATATCTCAAAGAGATCTTAGAGGATGGTTTCATGTGATTTTTAAGGGAAACAGAGAGGTAGAGCAGCTTCCCTGCTTTACTATGTCCTGTCCTTTTGGGTGCACCCCTGGAAGTCTGTCATTATTTTATGTGTCACATTCTGTTCTATTTTTAAAATTTTTTATAATCTGTTTTATTATTTCTTGATCTCTCATAATTTCACTGGCTTTCCTTTACCCAATTCTAATTTTCAAAGTATTATTCTCATCTTTGAGACTCTGTACCTCCTTTTCCATTTATTAAACTTTTTTCCCCATAAGTTTCTTGTTTTTCTTGGATGGTTTTTATTTTAGTTTAGTTTTAGCTTTTTCTCAATGTCTTTTATTTGATTTTTTAAATTCTTTTTTGAGTTATTCTATAAATTCTCTCTGGGCAGGGAGTCATTTCACATTACTCTTTGGGGTAGCAGGTTTGTTTGTTTGTTTGTTTTATTAAAGTGTCCTCCTCAAGATGATCACCAGTCTTCCCTGTTCCCACATGTTTCAATGGTAGGGTTCTTTTTTCTTTGCTTGTTCATTTTAAAATAAGAAATATTGGTGTAAGGATGGTGCCTCAAGCTTCCCTTCACTTCTCCACACTGAGCAGAGACCCCAAACCAAGAGCTTCACTGTCCTGCAAGTGCCCACAGCCAGTACCATCACTGCCCAGCTGCTTCTGCACTCATCAGGTGCTGGTCCCTTCATGCCCAGGGCCACCTCTCAGCAGCATTGGGAGGCCTGGATCTCCTAATCAGCTGAGGGTTCCTCATTCTTCCTGGACTGAGACCTTGACTCCACAAACATTCCAGGAGGTGAAATTCTCTGTGGTTCCTACTGAGGCTCCAGCCATATCCAGCCAGCCAAAGGGTCCCCCCCCCCAAGAGAACATTGTACACAGTGGCAATAAGATTATTTGATCAACTGTGATGGATTTGGCTCTTTCTAACAAAAAGGTAATTCAAGGAGATTCCAATATTCTTGTGATGGAAAGTATCATCCACATCTAGAGAGAGAACTATGGAGCCTGAATGTAGATCAAAGCTAGTATTTTTACCTTTTTGTTGTTGTTTATTTGCTTTTTAATTTTCTTTTCTCATTTTTTTGCTATTTTTTTTGCTCAGCATGACAAATATGGGAATATGTTCAGAATAACCTCACACATTTAACCTATATCAGATTACTTGCTGTCTTGGGGAAGGGGGAGGGGGAAAATTTGGAACATAAGGGTTTGAGAAGATAAATGTTGAAAATTATATTTCTCTGTATTTGGAAAAATAAAGTACAATTAAAAATTAACCAAAAATAGACTAGGCAAAAATGGTGAGAGCTTGAGCTAAAGTAGAGGTAAGAAGGAGACTAATGAAGTAGCAGTTATGGAAGTAGGATTGTGTAGGTCAGTAAATTAAATGAGGCTGTGGTTTGCATAACTTAGCAAATTAATTCTATTTCTGTAGCCCTTGTTACATTTTAAAATTAATATAAGGGAATCTCACCCAGTAGTTTTTCCCATTTTCATGTTTCATTGTCAGGGTCTAGCACAGGAGTTGTACCATCTATCATTTTCCTAATAAGTATATTCTCCTGCAGAAAGACTAGAACTTTTGTGCCATCCATAATGCTGTACAAACTGTGATTTTGATGACAACAGGTAAGCAAAGAATATAGAACAAACATATAGATACACCAGTGGTGTCAAATTCAAATAGAAACTAGAAAAACACAAATTAGCAATATTTATGCTGTGTAGTGCTTTTTATTTATTTTTTTAAAAATATTTTCCATTTATATTTAGTATGATTTATTGTACTTAAGAGTTTAAAGTTTTTGACTTTTACAGAAATGTTTTACCTAACTTCATATGTGATTTCTTAATTGTGGGTGGGAATAAAGGAAAGAAACTAGAGCTTAAATTTTTTAAAAACAAATGGAAAATTGTTTTTTAAATGTAACATGGGAAAAATAATTTTTTAAAAAGAGTTGAAAGTTTTGCCTTCTACTTGCAGTCGTTCGGCTATGAGTTTGACAACTCTGTCTGACCTAGGTAACCAGCCATTTTGTTTTTGACCTTCAAATTTATTGGAATGACAATTAAAGAGCATCACTGAAATTAAGAAGAATTTTATGAAGCTAAGTCATCCACTACAAATCCTTTGGAATTGTGTGTATGTGTATATGTGTATGTGTGTGCACGCATCTATGTGTGTCCCCATGTGTATGTGTTCCCTGAAATTCATTTGGAGGATGTAGACTTACAAGTAGAAATTTAACAGAAGTTGAGAGAAATTTTCTTATCCTCGAAAAGATCATTGATTTAGGCAAGTTGGTGCATGAGAAAAGTAGTCAAAAGAAATTTAACTATTCTGCTTAGCATTTACTATACTTCTCTATAGCTAACTGGTTGAATGTATGATAGCTTCTTACTAAAAGAACATTAAACTTTTTCTGCCTGGAATAAACTTATTAACCATGGTACACCAGCAAATGGTAGCAGGGAAAAGCAGATGGACCTAAAGAACTGAACAGCTGAAGAGGAGAAGTTTAGTGACAATGATTCCAGCTAAAATGCCAAAAGAAAAGCAGAAAGATGATGCAGACGAAAAACAATCTGGTGATGATGATGATTGGAAATGTGATGCTCATCATAGATAAAAGCAAAGATTTGATGCCCAGGAGAGAACAATGGAATGGCCTCCCTCAAAAAAATAGTAGTCCTGTACTTTCAAGAGTCATGACTTGCCTTAACCACTGGGTCAGCTAGGTAGATCAATGGATAGAGTGCCAGATCTAGAGTCAGGAACACACATTTTCTCGAGTTCAAATGTAGCCTCATACTAGCTGTATGATCTTGAACAAGTCATGTAAATCTGTTTCTTCATCTACAAATGAGCTGGAAAATGAAATAGTAAACCACTTCAGTGTCTTTGATCAGAAAACATCAAATAGGGGCACGAAGAGTTAGATATGAATAAAAAACATGTACCCTTTTTGTGGATTTTTTGAGTCATGTGCATATATGTCCTCTTCCACCTCTTTATTTGGAGAGATAATATTCTCTTATAATTTAATTTGATATTTTGTTTGATTAAATATATTTTCATTGAATTAATGTCCTCTGATGTCAAAAAAAGACATATAAGTGGTGGCTTATGCGTTATGGGTTGAAATGATTTCTGACCTATAGTTTAGCCCTCAATCCAGATTGCCCCAAAGTAAGCTACATCACAAAGGAAGTCCTTTTCACTCATATAAAGTGAAACTCATTGCCTAGAATGAAATTGGGACAGGAGCATGGAGTAACAGGTGCTATAAAAATTTTAAAAGTTTACACTGAGCCTCTTTTGCTAGAATTTCAAGGGAGTGGATATAGCTGTTTCAATCATTAGAGGGTGTCAATTATTAGAACATCTAACATGAGGATTGCTGGAGATAGTAGGAAGAAAGTGGACAAATAGTGATGGTACTTAAAAGATACCATATTTGGATTTGAAACACTTGATTGCATGAAGCTTTGCCATTCTTTCTCATCAGCATGTGAAATACCGGACATAAAAGGAATCACATCACAAGCAGGAACCAAAAGAAACTCTTCATTGTATTTGTAGTTAATTATTTTTGTTTTATTTTGTTTTTAAAAAGTACTAGGCTCTCATTTAGTTATACTTGATTGCTTTTCCATTTCCAGTGTAAAAATTAGAGAGATACTAGATATTGGATCAATAGAGAATAGCACAATCACATAGATACTACAAGCATGGGACATTTTTATTTGACATATGAATAGTCACATGTCAAGAAAAATTTTAGCTTTAATTTTTACAAAACTTTGAGTTCCAAATTTTCTGTTTCCCTGCCCTTTCCTTTTTTCAAAAATGTTAGACAGTTTGATGTAGTATATAGATGTACTATCATGTAAAATATATTTCTATATTAGTTTTTTTATATAAAGCTTTTTATTTACAAAACATATGAGTGATTTTTCAACATTGACCTTTGCAAAAACTTTTTTCCCCAAGCTTTTCCCCTCCTTCCCCTCACCCCCCACCCCTAGATGATAGGTAATCTAATACATGCTAAATAGGATAAATTATATGACAAATACAATACATGTATACAAATCTATACAGTTATCTTACTGCACAAGAAACATCAGATCTAGAAAGAGAAGAAGAAAAAACAACCTAAGAAGGAAAACATAATGCATGGAAATATTCACAGAAAACATTAAAATGCTGTGTTGTGGTTCTCACTCAGTTCCCACAGGCCTCTGTCTGGATGTATATGACTATCTTCATCACAGCACAACTGGTTCGAATCACATCATTGTTGAAGAGAACCACGTCCATCAAAATTGATCATCATATAGTCTTGTTGCTGTGTATAATGTTCTCCTGGTTCTGCTGATTTCACTCAGCATCAGTTCATGCAAGTCTCTCCAGTCCTCTCTGAAATCCTCCTGTTGGTCATTTCTTACAGAGCAATAATATTCCATAAGATTCATATATATAATTTATTCAGCCATTCTCCAATTGATGGGCATCCTTTCAATTTCCAGTTTCTTGCCACTACAAAAAGGGCTGCCACAAACATTTTTGCACATGTGGGTCCCTTTCCCTCCTTTAAAATTTCTTTGGGATATAGGCGCAGTAGAAACACTGCTGGGTCAAAGGGTATGCACAGTTTGATAACTTTTTGAGCATAGCTCCAAATTGCTCTCCAGAATGGTTGGATCCGTTCACATTTCCACCAACAATGTATCAGTGTCCCAGTTTTCCCACATCTCCTCCAACAGTTATCATTATCATTTTAGCCAATCTGACAGGTGTGTAGTGGTATCTCAGAGATGTCTTAATTTGCATTTCTCTGATCAATAGTGACTTGGAGCACCTTTTCATGTGACTGGAAATAGTTTCAATTTCTTCGTCTGAAAATTGTCTGTTCATATCTTTTGACCATTTATCCATTGGAGAATGCCTTGAATTCTTATATATTTGAGTCAATTCTCAATATATTTTAGAAATGAGGCCTTTATCAGAACCTTTGGATGTAAAAATATTTCCCAGTTTACTGCTACCCTTCTAATCTTGTCTGCATTCATTTTGTTTGTACAAAAACCTTTTAACTTGATATAGTCAAACTTATCTATTTTGTGATTAATGATGACCTCTAGTTCTTCTTTGGTCACAAATTCCTTCCCCCTCCACAGGTCTGAGAGGTAAACCATCCTACATTGTTCTAATTTGTTTATAATATCATTCTTTATGCCTAGATCATGAATCCATTTTGACATTATCTTGGTATATGGTGTTAGGGGTGGGTCAATGCCTAATTTCTTCCATACTAGTTTCCAGTGATCCCAGCAGTTTTTGTCAAATAGTGAGTTTTTATCCCCAAAACTGGGGTCTTTGGGTTTATCAAACACTAGATTACTATTGTCATTGACTATTTTGTCCTGTGAACCAAACCTATTCCACTGATCCACTACTCTATTTCTTAGCCAGTACCAAATGGTTTTGGTGACCACTGCTTTTTAATATAGTTTTAGATCTGGTGCAGGTAGGCCACCCTCATTTGCATTTTTTTTCATTAATTCCCTTGAAATTCTTGACCTTTTGTTTGTCCAGATGAATTTTGTTGTTATTTTTTCTAGGTCAGTTAAATAATCTCTTGGGAGTTTGATTGGTATAGCACTAAATAGATAGAATAGTTTAGGTAGTATTGCCATCTTTATTATATTCGCTCGACCTATACAAGAGCACTTGATGTTTTTCCAATTGTTTAGATCTGAATTTATTTGTGTGGAGAGTGTTTTGTAGTTTTGCTCATATAGATCCTGACTTTCCATTGGCAGATATATTCACAAATATTTTATACTATCGATAGTTATTTTGAATGGAATTTCTCTTTGTATGTCTTGCTGTTGCATTTTGTTGGTGATGTATAAAAATGCTGATGATTTATGTGGATTTATTTTGTATCCTGCAACTTTGCTAAAGTTGTGGATTAATTCTAATAGTTTTTTAGTTGATTCTCTAGGGTTCTCTAAGTAGACCATCATATCATCTGCAAAGAGTGATAATTTGGTTTCCTCATGACCGACTAATTCCTTTAATCTCTTTTTCTTGTCTTCTTGCCAAGGCTAGCATTTCTAATACAATATTGAATAGTAATGGTGATAGTGGGCAACCTTGTTTCACCCCTGATCTGATTAGGAATGGTTCCAGTTTATCACCATTACATATGATGCTAGCTGATGGTTTTACATAGATGCTACCGACTATTTTAAGGAAAAGTCCATTAATTCCTATACTCTCTAATGTTTTTAATAGGAATGGATGTTGGATTTTATCAAATGCTTTTTCTGCATCTATTGAGATTATCATATGTTTTTTGTTAATTTGGTTATTAATATAGTCAATTATGTTAATAGTTTTCCTAATATTGAACCATCCCTGCATTCCTGGTATAAATCCTCCTTGGTCATGGTGTATTATTCTGGGAATGATTTTCTGTAATCTCTTTGCTAATATTTTATTTAAGATTTTTGCATCAATATTCATTAGGGAGATTGGTCTTTAATTTTCTTTCTCTGTTTTTGTTTTACCTGGTTTAGGTATTAGTACCATGTCTGTATCATAAAAGGAGTTTGGTAAAAGTCCTTCATTCCCTATTTTGTCGAATAGTTTATATAATATTGGAGGTAATTGTTCTTTAAATCTTTGGTAGAATTCACATGTAAATCCATCTGGTCCTGGGGATTTTTTCTTAGGGAGTTGATTAATGACTTGTTCTATTTCTTTTTCTAAAATGGGACTATTTAAGTAATTTATTTCCTCTTCTGTTAATCTGGGCAATCTATATTTTTGCAGATATTCCTCCATTTCACTTAGGTTATCAAATTTATTGGCATACAGTTGGGCAAAGTAACTCCTGATTATTGCTCTAATTTCCTCTTCATTGGTGGAAAGTTCTCCCTTTTCATTTTTGAGACTAACAATTTGATTTTCCTCTTTCC
>JAJPUD010029473.1:0-13871 GCA_023553655.1 Myrmecobius fasciatus
CTGGAAACTGAAGGGATACCCATCAATTGGAGAGTGGCTGAATAAATTATGGTATATGAATGTTATGGAATATTATTGCTCTGTAAGAAATGACCAGCAGGACGATTTCAGAGAGGCCTGGAGAGGCTTGCATGAACTGATGCTGAGTGAAATGAGCAGAACCAGGAGATCAATATACACAGCAACAACAATATTACATGATGATCAATTCTGATGGACATGGCTCTCTGCCACAAAGAATTGTCTCAAACCAGTTCCAATTGTTCACTGAAGAAAACCATATACACCCAGAGAGAGGGATATGAAATATGGACCACAACATAACATTTTCATGTTCTCTATTGATGTTTGCTTGCATTGTGTTGCCTTTCTCTGATTTTCTTTTTTTTTCTTGTAGATAGGATTTTTCTTGCACAACTTGTCAAGTATTTCAATATTATTGACATGTAGTGGACTTCCTGCCATCTAGGGGAGGGGAGAGGATTGGGGGTAAAAATTGTAATGGAGAGCTTTGTAAAGATCAATGCTGGGGAACTACCCATACATATGTTATACAAATAAAAAGCTTTATTAAAAAAAAAGAAAGAAACTCACACTCTGATGATACAAAATATTGTGTAAAATCTACTTTTTTCTTTCTTATATTTTCACTAAGAATGTCTTCAATATATGTATAATCTGGAGTCACAAAATCCTAGAATTTGAATAGATGTTCAAAGTATAGAATTAAGACCCCAGGTTTGCTTTATTTTTTGTATTTCTAGAGAGCTGGGAACAAGGACAAATGCCTCTGAGTAGACTACATATTGTAAAGAAAGGGAAGAAATAGCTAGCATTTATGTACAATTTTAAACCTTGCAGTATATTATACATATTATCTCACTTGATCCTCATATAATCTTTGCAAAATATATACTATTATTATCCCCATTTTTTCAATGGCATTTTATTCTTCCAAATACATGCAAAGATAATTTTCAACATTCATCTTTGTAAAATGTTATGTTCCAAATTTTTTTCTCTCCCTCTCCCAACTCTCCATTCCCCAAGACTGCAAGCAATTTGATATAGGTTAAACATGTACAATTCTTTTAAACATATTTCTGTATTCCTGTGGAGAATGAAAGAATTTGTGGTCAAAGAAAAACTCAAGTACATTATTGATTGTAAAGCAGATAATTTTGATTATATTAAGTCAAAAAAAATGTATAAACAAAATTAGTGCAGACAAGATTAGAAGGGAAGCAATAAAATGGGGAAAAAATTATGTTCAAGTATTCTGATAAAAGTCTCATTTCTAAAATACATAGAGAATTGATTCAAATTTATAATAAGACAAGCCATTCTCCAATTGATAAATGGTCAAAGGATATGAATAGACAATTTTCAGATGAAGAAATTAAATCATTTCTAGTCATATGAAAAGGTGCTCCAAGTCACTATTGATCAGAGAAATGCAAATTAAAAACAACTCTGAGGTACCACTACACACCTCTCGGATTGGCTAAGATGACAGGAAAAGATAATGGTGAATATTGGAAGAGCTGTGAGAAAACTGGGACACTAATACATTGTTAATGGAGTTGTGAACTGATTCAAAAGTTCTGGACAGGAACTTGAACTATGACCAAAGCGCTATCAAATTGTGCACACCCTTTTTTCCAGCAGTGTTTCTACTGGGTTTATAGCCCAGAGATCTTAAATGAGGGAAAGGGACCCACATGTGCAAAAATGTTTGCAGCAGCCCTTTTTGTAGTGGCTAGAAAATGGAAACTGAATGGATGCCCATCAATTGGAGAATGGCTGAATAAACTGTGGTATATGAATGTTATGGAATATTATTGTTCTATAAAAAATGATCAGTGAGGTGATTTTAGAAAGTCCTGGAGAGACTTATGCTAAGTGAAATGAGTAGAGCCAAGGGAACATTGTACACAGCAACAACAAGATTATGTGATGATCAATTCTGATAGAGTTGGCTCTTTTCAACAATGAGGTGATTCAGACCATTTCCAATGATCTTGTGATGAAAAGAGCTATCCACATCCAGAGAGGACTATGGGAGCTGAATGTGGATCAAAGCATAGTATTTTCATCTTTTTTTGCTGTTGCTTGCTTGCTTTTTGTTTTCTTTCTCACTTTTTTTCCTTTTTGATCTGATTTTTCTTGTGCAGCATGATAAATGTGGAAATATGTATAGAAGAATTGTACATGTTTAACATATATTGGATTACTTTCTGTCTAGGAAAGGAGGTGCAGGAAGGAGGGGCTGGAGAAAAATTTGGAACCAAAGTTTTGCAAGGGTGAATGTTGAAAACTATCTTTGCATGCATTTTGAAATTAAAAAGGTAGGTTTAGATCAATTAAAGAAACTTTAGAAGGTGTTAGTAAATTGGAGATGGATTAAAACTTGTGAGAATAGATTAGCATTGAAAAAGGGTGAGCAAAATAAATCACAAGGATAAAGAATTGACTTTAAAAGGAAGATAAAAAATCAACACAAAAAGAAATAAATAGGGCAAACCTTAATTTTAATGTTTATAACTTTAAGTATGAAATGATTAATAAATGACATTAATATTATAGAATTTTAGGAAAATAAAGCCCAATATTCTAAACACATATCATAAACATAAAATCCTATAGAAAAGAAAAATGACAAGTTAGCACAAATTTACTGTGTATCACATCATTCCAAAAACAATATATGATGTCATATCTTGATATCATTGTGTTGAATCACAAAAAGCACAATAAGAAGTCATAATATTAAAAAGATAAGTAAGGAAACTATATGTATGTACAAAATGGCACAGCATATCAACTCATAAATGTAAAATTAACTGAATTGCTGGTAACAATAAGTGAAGCTCTCTAAAATCTTCAATTATCAAAGAAAGGTTTACTTATTTTGAGAAAACTACTGATTCAGGCAGGAAATTGTTGTATATCATTTTAGAGGAGCAGATTGAACACAATGAACACAAAACATGAAGGTTCAAAGTATTGTTCCAGACAATTCCATGATTGACAATAGATATCATCAGATTTTTCTATTTTACCTAATTTGGGTCTTTAGGATCCTCAACACATTATTTTGTGTTCCGGTTCCTATAAATTAAGAAACATTTCCAAAGTTTCTTGGATGAATTTCTAATTCCAACTATTTTCAAATAACTGAAGTAGACACCAATGGATTTCTAGAACTGCTCTATTTACATTTTATATTTGGGAAATCAGAAATTTTAGATGTTACATTTAAATTAATATTCCTTTGATGAAAATGTATATGGCAATTTTTATATGATATATCATCTCGTAAAACTAAATTCAAAATAAAAGAGAAAGAAAAAAGGTATTATTTTAAAATAAAAGAAATATAAGTAAAAACATTATGTTGTCTTTTGAAGGTTTCTTTTCTCAGCCTAGATGATATATTTTAATGAGCAGGACCAAGAATCCATCAGATTCCTAAGAGAAAATAATTTAATTTTTAGTGATCTGGAAAGACATCCAAATAATAAAAAGAATGAATATATAAAGGAACATTTGTAAAAAGATAAATTTATAAAAAGTCTCTTGAGGGGAGAGACTATTTTTGCTGCATTTCTATAGCACTTTATGATAAAGTACTTTATTGACAACTTTACAAGGTAGGTAGTATTATTCCATTCCACAGATGAGGACACTGAGGCTTAAAAAGATTAATTTACTTGTCTAACATCGTGAAGTTAGTAAATTTTGGAAACAAAGCTCAATTCCAAGTCCAGCATTCTTTCCATTGGATCATTTCACTTCCAAATTACTACATTGTTTAGTTCAACTTTTTATCCTTCCTAGGTTGGATTATAAATCTGATTTGTCTTCTTGAGAAAAGACAGAGTGGAATTACCCTTGTGCTCTAATCCAGTGGCCTTGGATCTTTTTGAGGAAGCACAAGCCCTGAGAAAATGGGTTATCCTTGCACAGAAAGATCTAAGAGTGGGTATCTGGGCTTCAGGCAAGTCACAAGGAGAGAGAGACCCACACAGTAGGCTGGAGAAGGCAATTAGAGAGGGAAGAAGTGTTTGTATAGTGAGTCAGAGCTGAGCAACGTGATCTCCCATTTGTTACCCATGGACCTTTATGGAAGCAGGATAGACAGAGACAGCAAATTTGGCAGACAACACATTTGTTCCCTCACTTGAAATGCTGAGCTGTAGCCAGCTACTTTAGAGGGAGACATGAAAGATTTTTCTAAATGAGAGGAGGTTGGGGGAAAAGTCTGAAACAGAAAATGCCTTTAAAAGAAATATACATATTCCATAACAAAGAAATTAGTGACTAATAAAGGTCTGCCATGTGAAGGTCTTTCTGGGGCTGCTTTAATGAATAGATGATAATTTGTCATTTGGAGATGAATTGTTCAATATATAAGTGCCAGAAAAGAGTGTCTCCTTAAATAAATTAAACATTTTCCCTTTGCAATTCTGTTTACAATATTATTTTCCCTAGCAACCCCATAACTCATAGTTAGCCAGGAGGGAAATCCAGTTCTGCCCCTATCAGAGTCATCTAGGGTTCTGAATGAGGGGGATTTAAATTAGTGAGGTTTTATAGCAATGACTCTACATGCTCACAAAACTTTATAAGTGCCCAAACAATAATTCTCCCTCTCTACACAGAGGGAGACTAGCTAGACTGTTTTTCTAACTGAAAACACTGCTCAGAAATTCTCCTGTAGCTAATTCCTTCCAGAAGAGACCAGACAGAGTATTGCTACTGTAAATAGATTTCATTATCCTGGGGCATTTTTTGTCCAAAAGACTGACCAAAAAAAGTAGGAAACAGCCAGTAACTGTCTCAGTTCTCTTCAGGTCCTCTGCAGAGGTGTAGGAGAACATGACACAGGGAAAGAGCTGGAAGGATCAGCATGTTCCCTCATTGTGGAAGTAATCAGTCAGGTCTAGTTCATTAAAAGACTTGGCTGGGGACTTCTCAGCCCAACCCTTGGGAATTTCATGAGAATAAAGAATAGATGTAGGAGTGTTTTTTTAAAACCTGGGCACCTATATTTCTTTTTGAATCTCTGTCTATCTCATGCAGTCTCATGATGGTAGATCCTCAAGGTTGTAGAGGGCCTGTGTTATTCTTTAAGGGTGTGGAGAGACTCAAAGCCAGAGGCTTTCAGATGTGTTTACCATGTGACTCACTTGAATAGTCCCATTCCCTAGCATCAGAGCCAAAACAAGGCATTTGGTGTGTCCTGGATACTGTTTAGAAATGGTGTCCTGGAGTGCCACTGTCTGCTAGTGGTTTTGTGCCTCCACTGAGACATGTAAGACATGACTGAACACTAAATAATTCCATTAGCCTTTAAAAGTGTCCAATTATTTTTAATCATAAAAAAGCAAATTGCAAAGTGTCTTTTGTCATGCCTCTAACCCTGGCTCTGTCTGTAAAAGAAAAGAAATAGTCTAGATGCTCAAAGAAAAGTTATAGTCAAAATTGTTCCTTGTTTTTCCCATTTTTCAATTGTTTCAGATCAGAATCTATGGATGGTAGAGGAGAAAAAATAACCCCAAAAAATGGGCTGGACAATCAACAAATGCAAAAGGGGTGAAAGAAAGAGTGGCAGATAATGGTAAAATTGATTCAGGGGCAAACGTCTACAGCTTTAGAGCCTAGAACAAGGTGAATCTATGCTAGTAAGGAAGACTGTGAATCTTTCACATTCTCCTGAAACTCCTCAGATGCATAAAAGAAAGAGAACAACTTTGAATCTACAACTTAAGAGTTGTTATTAATCAGAGAAGAGAAAGAATTATTTGCAAGTGAGCTTATACCAGTGAATATCAACTTTGGGAATCAAAAGTGTCTGAGGTGAATCTTTATAAAAGGCCTACTTCATACTCAGCCCTAAGGGATCTACAAATTCATGAAGTTCCATGTTCAGAAGATCCTTCCAAAAGGTCTTGAAAATCTCATTTGGGAGACGAGACTAATGAGAAACATGTAATTGACTATCCAATCCAGTGGGAGGCAAGATGGTATTATGGATAAAGACCTGGCCCTGGAATCAAGGATAAGTTGGTTAAAGTTCTGCCCTACCTCTGTGACTATGAGCTAACCTCTCAGTGTCCCAGGCAATACCCTATTACAATGAGTTACAAATGAATAGCCAGATGGCATCAGTGGAGTCTCCACACTGGACGTTCCCTATGTCAGTGAAATCACAGGTAAATCTCATCCCTCTCCACCAAAAACAAATCTAAATGTGAAATGAGTGTTATGGACAAGTGTAAGTGTAAGATGGTGTCCAGGCCCTATAGAGGAAGGAGGTATTATGGCCTGACCCCAAGGGATATGGGACCAACCAATCAAAATATAACATGTCACATCAATCCTCTCCCTGAAAACCCAGCCTGAGGCTGGTGCCCAACCATATCCCACCTGATCTTATCTCCCAACACTCCCTCACTTGACCAGCCCCCTTTAGTCAGCAAATCCCCAACCTCTAGACTTCTGTACCCACAGAGCAGTTATGAAACAATTTTAATTCTACCCACAGCAGCAGTTGCACAGGTTCCAATGAGAAAATTCTCACCCCCACCACCTCGTCTACCCTTAGTCCTCCAGATCACCGGCAGCACCTGACTGCACTCAGTGTCCCTTGTCTTGAAGTTCTGACCAGGAGTCAGGAGAAGTCATTTGTCCTCCCACCTCCCCATTTCATTTTGGAAGGAACAGAGAGACACCGAATCTCCAGGCATGCTTGGAGTGCAGGTGTGTGCAGTATGCAACTTCTTACATTTTATTTTTCTCAAAACCCATCCCTCTTCTAAATTTCCCAATTCCTCTTGTGGAACCTGCCATTCTTTCTGCCATCTAGATTCACAAAGTTTGTTATTATCCCCTCACTCTATCTGACCCGTATATGCAATTATTTCCTAAACCTTGCTTCTATGTCATCATCTGTTTTGCCTCTATCTCATTCAGTCTTATCTCTCATGCCCACCATCCTAGTTCAATCATCTATCATCTTTCTCCTGGACTATTAGAATTTTGTCTAATGATCTCCCTAACTCAAGATTCTTTCCATTACTATTCATTCTCCACTCAGCTGCCAGAGTACAAGTCTGACCATATCACTCTTCTATTTAACATACTTTGGGGGTTTTACAGATTCTAGGACCAAATATGGTTTCATCTTTATTTCATCTTGTGCTAATTCCTATTTTACATATATTTTACAATTAATTATTAGTTTGACGTGGCATGGTGAAGAAAGTATTAGATATCCTGACCACTCTGTTCCTCAACCTACTCAATTCCCATGACTGAGTTTAAATCTGGCTCAAATACTTACTAGCTGTGTGACCCCGGACAAGTCACTTAATCCTATTTGCCTCAGTTTCCTCATCTGTAAAATGAGCTGGAGAAGGAAATGATAAACCACTCCAATATTTTTGCCAAGAAAATCCCAAATTGGGTCATGCAGTCAGAAATGATTTAAAACAACAGCAAAAATAACTTGCTTAATCTAAGAAAAAAAATTACCTGAATCAAGAAAAAGCAATTAACTACAAATTCCAGCTCCTTATTCCAATCTTGAACTTAATCTCTTCCAAGAATGGAGAGGCTGAAAGGTGTGGGAGAGGAGGGGAAGAATGGTTGCTTAAAATATATGTCCCTGTCATTGGGAGACTTATTATCATTGTCCAACAGAAAAACAAAAGGCTTTAGAGTCAGGAATACAAACCTGCTTCTGTTACTTGCTACTTGTGGACCTCAGTTTCCCCATATTCAAAATGAGGGAGACTGTACTAGATCATTTCTAAAGATCCCTTTCTACTCCAAAGATGAAGTTATACAGAAAAGATTGGTGTCAATGAATCACATTTTATTTGCTTTATATACACTGATGTTTCTTCATTGCATTTGGATTTAAATCCAACTCTAATAATTATACTTCACATTTCTATAGCATGTTTAGGTTCACAGGATATTTTGCAAATATTATATCACTTAAATGAGCAGAACCAGGAGATCATTATACACGGCAACAACAGTACTGTATGACGATCAATTCTGATGGACATGACTCTCTTCAACAATGAAATGTTTCAAACCACCTCCAATTGTTCACTGAAGAAAGCCATATACACCCAGAGAGAGGGATGTGAAATGTGGACCACAACATAACATTCTCATACTCCTTGATTGATGTTTGCTTACATTGTGTTTCCTTTATCTGATATATCGTTTGTGTAGATAAGATTTTTCTTGCACACCAATGATAAGTTTGGAAATATGTATACATATATTCGATTTGCCAATATTTTAACATAATTAACATGTAGTGGATATCCTGCCATCTAGGGGAGGGGTGGGGAGTTGGGGGGAAAAATTTGTAACGGAAAGCTATGTAAGGGTTATTGTTGAAGAATTACCCACACATATGTTATGCAAATAAAATAAAAATTAAAAAAAAATAAAATAAAATAAAATAAAATATTATATCACTTTATCTTCACAATTACCATAATAGTTCAGTTGCTAATATTATCTCTATTTTACAGTTGAGGAAACTGGGACAGAAGTTAAGTGATTTGCTGAGGATCACATGAACTATTTTTAAGTCTCTAAAATAGAATTTAAACTCAGTCTGCCTAACTTCAGATCTTGGGTTGCTTAGCTGCCTCTCCACTCATACCTTGTATTTATTTGCCTCACACACTTTTCTTTGTGACCAAAAGCACACATTTATGAGGCTGAAGGCTAGTGTTACAGATCCCTCAGTGCCTTGGGGTTGGAGGTCAAGAGGTGCTCACCTTCATACAGTGCCCTTGAGAAGTGTTCTTTTGCCTGCCAAGAATTGATAGAAAAAATGACAATGTGATTTTCACAAAATACAAACAGTATTTCACTTACATAGTCCAGCTTGTTTGTGCATGCATTAAAATTTTTTTAAAAATACTTTTAAAAGTATTTCCATTGAGAACCCTTCTCTTCCCAAAGGCCAACTGAATTAGTCAGAGTTGACTGTATTTTCCATCATCCATAGGCTGTGCAAACATTCCACAATTTACATTACCATCCTCCACAGAACCCAGCAATTTTGGCTTTTGCAATCTTCAGTCCCAGGCCAATCAGTGTGAAATCTCATTTGAAGTCCCTGCTAAGAGAGGTAATGTGGGAACTTAGTTTTGTGTTAACATTCCACAGTGCTTTCTCCTCCAAATAGTAAATTAATATGTACACACACACACACACACACACACACACACACACACACACACACATGCAGCAGCCCTCCTTGAGCTGGACATAAATTCAGGCTCTATCTGTTTATCTCAGGAATTCCTGATGCCAACATTCCAATCTCAGATTTTCTAATAGAGCCGGAACATGCAGCCCTACTGATCTGATGCTATGGTCTAGTATTCCTTTATCGCTCAGTTGAAGTCAGAAAGCAGTTTGTTAAAGGAAAGATTACAGTCCAGAATGATGGAGACAGTGTGTCATCCTAATGGCAGCAGCTGGTATTCATCCAGCCATACTCCCACATGGTAAGGAAAATGCCTTTTAACTGAACACAATCCACAATACTTTTTTTACTTATACTGAAATTTTATCCTACGAGGCTCTCTCTATAAATCTTCTCTTCAAGAGTCCATTTATCCTATTGTGGGGAAATCATTTTATACCAATAAGTTCGTCATGCTACCTTGACTAAGGCAGAAAAGGACTTGCAGAGATTAGAATTACTTAGAACAGGACTTGCAACCAGAAGGGAGGGATGATTAGAGACACGAGACCTGGCAGAGAACATTGGTGAACAGTGTAATAGAAAGAATACTAAGCTGCAAGTCAGGAGACCAGGTCAGAGTATTACGTAGGAAGGATTGTACAAAACCATTTAACAGAAAATTACTACCCAGCATCAGTAAAGAGAAAGAGAGCACTTAACTGATCTTCATGAGTCCAAGTCAGCTTGTCAAAACAAACTAGACCCTTAATTACAGAAAGATCTAATGGGAGTACTGTCAATGAATATGAAAGATGGGGAGAATAGGAGAGAGAGCTCCTGTGAGCCAGGACAAGGGCACTTATCCCAATTTTCAAAAGAAGGGAAGAAAATGGTCTTTGAAAATCATAATTCAATGAGCTTTAACTTCAGTTCCTAGCAAAATTCCAGAAAAAAGTATGTAAAAGATCATTAGTGAGCATCTAGAAAAGGAAGCAGGGATTATAATGAAGCAGCATAGCTTCACACAGATCAGGTTGTCCCAGATAAAATTCATTTCTTTTTGTGACAATGTTATTAAACCAATAGATCAAGAAAATGATGTACATTAGTAGTATCAAACTCAAATAGAAATAGAGGCCACTAAACTATACAGAAGGATCCCTGTGGGCAACATATTGACTTAGAAAACCACATAAAGTTTATTTATTTCTTTTTTATTAATACACTGACACATTAAAATCAGACAGGACAATATAGTAATCTGGTGAGCTGCATTTTGGAAGTATTGTAGACCATACAAGGCTTTTGGATTGTGTTTGACACTTCTGCTATATATACAATTTATCTAGATTTTAGTTTATTTCCCCAAAATGTTTTTTATTCCATTAAATATTCTCAAGTATGTGTAAAATAAATTTTAACACTTTTTAAAAATTTTGAGTTGCAAATTCCTTCCCTCTTTCCCTCCCTTTCTTTTTTCTCTCCTTCTTGAAAAGGCAATCAGTTTGATATTGGTTACAAATGTGAAGTCATACAAAATATCTTTTCCATATTGCAAAAGAATATGTAAATTTAAAAAACAAAGTTTTTTTAATATGATTCAACCTGTATTCAGACTCTATCATTTTTGTTTTGTTTGCTTGCTTGTAGACACTGTGTCTTTCTATTTCAAGTGTGTCTCTTGTATATTGTTTGTTTGTTTCTGGACGTATACAGCTTTTTTCATCGTAAGAACTTTGGGATTGCCCTGAATCATGGTATTTGACTAGGATAACTAAGTCATTTACAATTGATTATATAATATTGTTATTATTGTCTAAAATTAAAAATTCTGGTTCTGCTCACTTCACTTTGCATTAGTTCAAATTAGTCTTCATGGGTTTTTCTAAAATGATCCTGCTCATTATTTTTTATATCACCATAGTATTCCATCACAATCATATATCACAATTTGTTCAGCCATTCCCCAGTTGATAGACACCCCCTCAGTTTTAGGAATAGAATATTTAGTTTCCAAATGCAGTGATTCAAGTCAATTCCAATAGATTTAGGATGAAAAATGCCATCTGCAACAACAAAAAAAATATAGAGAGATTGAATGTGGATTGAAGCATGGTATTTTCATCTTTTTTCATTGTTGTTTGTTGGCTTGTTTTTTTTTTTCCTTTCTCATGGTTTTTCCCTTTTGATCTGATTTTTCAAGCACATGGCAAATATGGAAATATGTTTAAAAGAATTGCACAGGGGCAGCTAGGTGGCGCAGTGGATAAAGCACCAGCCCTGAAGTCAGGAGGACCTGAGTTCAAATCTGGCCTCAGACACTTAACATTCCCTAGCTGTTTGACCCTGGGCAAGTAATTTAACCCCAATTGCCTCAGCAAAAAGCAAAAAAAAAAAAAAAAGAATTGCACATATTTAACCTATATGAGATGGAAAAAGGGAAGGAAAAAAATTTGGAACACAAAGTTTTACAAAAATGAATGTTGAAAACTATCTTTACATGTATTTGAAAAAATAAAATACCATTAAAAATAAATTAAATTTTTTCTTTAAAATAATATTTAGTTTCTAATTAATTATAATCTGTTTCCACAACCCTTTGCTGAATATAATTTTTATTTCATTATGTTCTGTAAAAGATGCATTTAATATTTCTGCTTTTCTGAATTTGGCTCTGAAGTTCTTTGCCATAATATATGATCAATTTTTGTGAAAATGTCATATACAGTTGAAAAAAAAAGGTGTACCACTTTCTATTCCCATTTGGTTTTCTCCAGAGGTCTATCATATTTTTTTTCTTTTTTTTAATTTTTTAATACTTTTTATTTGAAAAACATATGTATGGGTAATTCCTTTTTTTTTTTAATTTTTTTTTTGTATTTTTTTTATTTTAAATTTTTATTTTATTTGCATAACATATGTGTGGGTAATTCTTCAACAATAACCCTTACATAGCTTTCCGTTACAAATTTTCCCCCCAACTCCCCACCCCTCCCCTAGATGGCAGGATATCCACTACATGTTAATTATGTTAAAATATTGGCAAATCGAATATATGTATACATATTTCCAAACTTATCATTGGTGTGCAAGAAAAATCTTATCTACACAAACGATATATCAGATAAAGGAAACACAATGTAAGCAAACATCAATCAAGGAGTATGAGAATGTTATGTTGTGGTCCACATTTCGCATCCCTCTCTCTGGGTGTATATGGCTTTCTTCAGTGAACAATTGGAGGTGGTTTGAAACATATCATTGTTGAAGAGAGCCATGTCCATCAGAATTGATCGTCATATAGTACTGTTGTTGCCGTGTATAATGATCTCCTGGTTCTGCTCATTTCACTCAGCATCAGTTCATGTAAGTCTCTCCAGGCCTCTCTGAAATCATCTTGCTGGTCATTTCTTACAGAACAATAATATTCCATAACATTCATATACCATAATTTATTCAGCCATTCTCCAATTGAAGGGCATCTATTCAATTTCCAGTTTCTAGCCACTACAAAAAGGGCTGCCACAAACATTCTTGCACATGTGGGGCCTTTTCCTTCCTTTATGATTTCTTTGGGATATAAGCCCAATAGAAATGCTGCTGGGTCAAAGGGTATGCACAGTTTGATAACTTTTTGAGCATAGCTCCAAATTGTTCTCCAGAATGGCTGTATCCGTTCACAGCTCCACCAACAATGCATCAGTGTCCCAGCCCTCCCACAACCCCTCCAACATTCTGTATGGGTAATTCCTAAACATTAACCCTTACAAAGCTTTCTGTTACAAATTTTTCCCCCCTACTCCCCACCTTCCCCTAGATGGCAGGATATCCACTACATGTTAATTAGGTTAGAATACTTAAGAAATCGAATATATGTATAGTTATTGCCACACATCACTTTTTTGTGCAGGAGAAATCGTATCTACAAGAAATAATAATCCGATAAAGGAAATACAATGCAAGCAAACCTCAATAGAGAGCATGAAAATGGTATGTTGTGGTCCACATTTCACATCCCTCTCTCTGGGTGTATATGGCTCTCTTCACCGAACAATTGGAACTGGTTTGAAGCATTTCATTGTTGAAGAGAGTCATGTCCATTAGAACTGATCCTCATATAGTATTGTTGTTGCCGTGAATAATGATCTCCTGGTTCTGCTCACTTCACTGAGCATTAGTTCATGCAAGTCTCTCCAGGCCTCTCTGAAATTGTCCTGCTGGTCGTTTCTTACAGAGCAATAATATTCCATAACGTTCATATACCATAATTTATTCAGCCACTCTCCAATTGATGGGCATCCATTCAGAGTCCAGTTTCTAGCCACTACAAAAAGAACTGCCACAAACATTCTTGCACATGTGGGACCCTTTCCTTCTTTTATGATTTCTTTGGGATATAAGCCCAATAGAAACACTGCTGGGTCAAAGGGTATGTGCAGTTTGATAACTTTTTGAGCATAGCTCCAAATTGCTCTCCAGAATGGTTGGATCCATTCACAGCTCCACCAACAATGCATCAGTGTCCCAGTCTTCCCACATCCCCTCCAACATTCGTCATTATCTTTTCCTGTCATTTTAGCCAATCTGACAGGTGTGTAGTGGTACCTCAGAGTTGTCTTAATTTGCATTTCTCTGATCA
>JAJPUD010029474.1:0-12500 GCA_023553655.1 Myrmecobius fasciatus
TAGTCATATGAAAAGTTGCTCCAAATCACTATTGATCAGAGAAATGCAAATTAAGACAACCCTGAGGTACCACTACACACCTGTCAGATTGGCTAAAATGACAGGAAAAGATAACGATGAATGTTGGAGGGGATGTGGGAAAACTGGGACACCAATAAATTGTTGGTGGAACTGTGAACGGACCCAACCATTCTGGAGAGCAATTTGGAGCTACGCTCAAAAAGTTATCAATCTGTGCCTACCCTTTGACCCAGCAGTGTTTCTACTGGGCCCATATCCCAAAGAGATCTTAGAGGAGGGAAAGGGCCCCACCTGTGCATGAATGTTTGTGGCAGCCCTTTTTGTAGTGGCTAGAAACTGGAAACTGAATGGATGCCCATCAATTGGAGAGTGGCTGAATAAATTATGGTATATGAATGTTATGGAATATTATTGTCCTGCAGGAAACAACCAGCAGGATGATTTCAGAGAGGCCTGGAGAGACTTACATGAACTGATGCTGAGTGAAACGAGCAGAACCAGGAGATCATTATACACAGCAACAACAGTATTACATGATGATCAGTTCTGATGGACATGGCTCTCTCTGCAACAAAGAATTGTCTCAAACCAGTTCCAATTATTCACTGAAGAAAACCATATACACCCAGAGAGAGGGATATGAAATATGGACCACAACATAACATTTTCATGATCTCTATTGATGTTTGCTTGCATTGTGTTGCCTTTCTCTGATTTTCTTTTTTTTTCTTGTAGATAGGATTTTTCTTGCACAACTTGTCAAGTATTTCAACATTATTAACATGTAGTAGACTTCCTGCCATCAAGGGGAGGGGAGGGGGCTGGGATTAAAAGTTGTAATGGAAAGCTTTGTAAAGATCAATGCTGGGCAGTGTTTCTATTGGGCTTATATCCCAAAGAAATCATAAAAGAAGGAAAGGGCCCCACATGTGCAAGAATGTTTGTGGCAGCACTTTTTGTAGTGGCTAGAAACTGGAAACTGAATGGATGCCCATCAATTGGAGAGTGGCTGAATAAATTATGGTATATGAATGTTATGGAATATTATTGCTCTGTAAGAAATGACCAGCAGGACGATTTCAGAGAGGCCTGGAGAGACTTGCATGAACTGATGCTGAGTGAGATGAGCAGAACCAGGAGATCATTGTACACGGCAACAACAGTACTATATGAGGATCAGTTCTAAGGGACATGACTCTCTTCAACAATGAAATGCTTCAAACCAATTCCAATTGTTCAGTGAAGAAGGCCATATACACCCAGAGAGAGGGATGTGAAATGTGGACCACAACATAACATTTTCATGTTCTCTATTGATGTTTGCTTGCATTGCATTTCCTTTATCAGATTATTCTCTCTTATAGATACGATTTCTCCTGAACAAAAAAAATGATGTGTGGCAATAACTATACACATATTCGATTTAAGTATTCTAACATAATTATCATGTAGTGGATATCCTGCTATCTAGGGGAGGGGTGGGGAGTAGGGGGGAAAAATTTGTAACAGAAAGCTTTGTAAGGGTTAATGTTTAGGAATTACCAATACATATGTTTTGCAAATAAAAAGTATTAATAAAAAAAATATCAATGCTGGGGAACTACCCATACATATGTTATACAAATAAAAAACTTTAATAATAAAAAAGATTACTACTTCTGTATTTCTTTCCACCCTATTTATATTTTTCTCTCTCCTTTTACCCTTTCCCTCCTCACCAGAGTTTTGCTTCTGACTCCCCCCCACCTCCTTCAATCTGCTTTCCCATATAACAGACTCCCTTTTCTTTATCCCTTTCTCCTTCTACTTCTCTATAGGGTGAAACAAAATTTCTATACCAAATTAACATATGTTTGCTATTTCCTCTTTGAGCTTAATCTGAAGAGATTAAGATTCAAACAATGCTCATTCTCCTTTCTTCTTTCTCTCTATTGTAAGATGTTTTTTATGCCTCTCCATGTGATATACTTTACCCCATA
This sequence comes from Myrmecobius fasciatus, assembly GCA_023553655.1. Lineage (NCBI taxonomy): Eukaryota > Metazoa > Chordata > Mammalia > Dasyuromorphia > Myrmecobiidae > Myrmecobius > Myrmecobius fasciatus. Next base: position 2,001 of record JAJPUD010029474.1, read on the forward strand.
TCACCTCTTCTTCCTCTTTTACCAGTGCAGTCCTTTTCCAAACCTTAATTTCTTTGTTATATCATCATATTAAAGTCAACTAATACACACATCCTCTGTCTAAACCCCTTATTTTTAAAAGTTTTTTAATTTCAAATATATGCATAGATAATTTTCAACATTCACCCTTGCCAAACCTTATATTCCAAAATTTCCCTCCCTTCCCCCTTACTTTGTCCCTTACACAACAACTAATCCAATATAAGTTAAATGTGTGCAATTCTTTTATAGATATTTCCACAATTATCATGCTGCATAAGAAAAATCATATCAAAAAGGAAAAAAAAAGAAAACAAAATGCAAGGAAACAAAACAAGTAAAAATACTATGTTGTGATCCACATTCAGTCCCCACAGGCCTCTCTTTGGATGCAGGTGGTTCTCTTCATCACAAGACCATTGGAACTGCCCTGAATAACTCATTGTTGAAAATAGTCATGTACATCAAAATTGATCATTGTATAATTTTGCTGTTGCTGTGTACAATGATCTGGTTCTGCTCATTTTACTTAGTATCAGTTCATGTAAGTCTCTCCAGGCCTGTCTGAAATCATCCTGCTGATCATTTCTTTTAGAACAATAATATTCCATAATATCCGTATACCATAGATTATTCAGCCATTCCCCAACTAATGGATGTCCATTGTTTCCAATTCCTTGCTTATGTATACTCTTTCTAATTGCCCTTATGAAAATATGGTTCTCAAAAGTTATAAGTATCATCTTCCCATGTAGGAATATAAATAGTTTAACCTTTAAAATATAGTTACTGGTTTTTTTTCTTTTCTGTTTACCTTTTTATGCTCCTGCGTCCTGCATTTGAAGATCAAAATTTCTGTTCAGCTTTGGCCTTTTCATAAAAAAAAAAAAAAACTATTGAAAATCCCCTATTTCAAATGACCATATTTTCCTCTGAAAGATAATGCTCAATTTTGCTGGGTAGTTGATTCTTAGTTGTTGTTCAAGCTCCTTTGCCTTCTAGTATATCATATTCCAGGACTTGCTATTCTTTAATGTGGAAGCTACTAGGAACTAGGTAATTCTGAATGTGACTCCTCAACATTTGAATTGTTTCTTTCTATTTGCAGTATTTTCTCCTTGATCTAAAAATTCTGGAATTTAGCTACAATATTTCCTAGAGTTTTCATTTTGGGGTCTTTTTTTCAGGAAGTGAGTTGTGAATTCTTTCAATGACTAGAATCCTTTGGTTCTAGAATATCAGGACAGTTGTCCTTGATGATTTCTTGAAACATGTAGTCCAGGCCTTTTTTCATTGTAGTTTTCAGTTAGTCAGTAATTCTTAGATTATCCCTCCTGGAGCCATTTTCCAGGTCAATTGTTTTTCCAATGATGTATTTTACATTTTCTTCAATTTTTTTCTCTTTTAGAGAGGGATGTGAAATGTGGACCACAGCATAACATTCTCATACTCTCAATTGATGTTTGCTTACAAAGTGTTTCCTTTATCTGATATGTCTTTCGTGTAGATATGTTTTTTCTTGCACAACAATGATAAGTGTGGAAATATATATTCATATATTTGATTTGTCAAGTATTTTAACATAATTAACATGTAATGGATATCCTGCCATCTAGGGGAGGGGTGGGGAGTAGGGGGGAAAATTTTGTAACAGAAAGCTATGTAAGGGTTAATGTTGAAGAATTACCCATACATATGTTTTGCAAATAAAATAAATAAATAAATAAATAACATTAAAATTTTTTTTCTCTTTTTTTGCTTTGTTTAACTGATTCTTGATGTCTCATTGAGTCATTCACTTCCATTTGTCCATTTCTAATTTTTAGTGAATTATTTTCTTTGATTATCTTTTTTTATCTCCATTCAGTTCAGTGAATTTTTCACCCCACTATACCAATTCTATTTTTTAAGTTGTTTTGTCTTTTCATTTTGCCAATTCTATTTTTTAAGGAATCATTTTCTTCAGAAAGCTTTTTCCCTATTTTGCCAAATCTAATTTTTAAAGAGTTGTTTTCTTCAGTCAATTTCTGTACTTCCTTTTCCAAGCTGTTGTCTTTCCCCTGCAAGCTTTCATATTTTTTTAATATAGCTTTCATTTCTTTTTTCCATTTTTCTTCTATCTTACTTGATTTTTTAAATCCTTTTTGAGCTCTTCCAAGAGAACTTTTTGAGCTTGAGAGTAATTCATATCCCCCTTTGAGATTTCACATGGTGGCATTTTGCCATTACTGTACTCTTCTGAGTTTATATCCTGATCTTCCCTGTAATCATAGTTGCTTTCTGTGGTCAAAGCTCTTTTTATTTTTTCCTCATTTCTAAAAAATTCCTCAATTTTCTTCATTCCCAGGAGTCTTCTCCTGGGATACACCAGAGAGATTGTTCCAAGCTTCTTTTGCATGGGAACAGGGGCCTCTCACTGACTTTCCACTCCGGGGCTGCTGGCTTTCCCATTCTACTAAGTTTTACTGGCTTAGTCCTGTCTTATGTCAATATTCAATTTGTCTTCTGTGGTTGGGTTAGAGGTCTCACAGCTAGACTGCTGAGCCACTGGTCTTTTGAACCAGGACAGAATGGCCAACACTGCTGTATTTTGTCTAAGAACTGAGAGGCTCCAGATTCTCTGTGCTGTACCTGTACTGGACTGAGTTTTTTCTGTCCAAGTGACACAGACCTTTCCTGAAGTCCTTCTAAGATATCTTAAGCCGGATAGTTCTTTCACTCTGAATGTTTGTGGGTTCTGTCACTCCAAACTTTGTTCAGAGTCTTGATCTAGCATATTCCAAGGGAAATTGGGGAGAGCTCAAGCAGTATCCTGGCTTCTCTCTGCCATCTATTTTATGATTATGTTTGAGGAGAAAAAAATTATAACTATATCTTAAACTAAGGTCTTTTCCATAAATAGATGATGTTTGAAGAATCTGATCTTGTTTTTAGCATAGAGGTCAATACTTCAATGCAGTGAGTCCCTCCCCTAATTTGATTCTTGTTCAGGTCTTCTCATGGATTCTCCTTAGAGACTCTGTACACTCTTTTCCTGGGCCTGGAATCAGGAAGATGAGGGTTTAACTGTTGCTTCAGATATTTACCAGTGATGTAATCCTGGAAAAGTCACTTAACTTCTCTCAGATTCAGTTTTCCTTTATTTTTTGTAAAATGAGAGTAATGATAACACCCACTTCCCAAGGTTATTGTGAGAATCAAATGACATAACATATATTAAGTGCTTTAATAAATCTAAAGTGCTACATAACTTTCAGCAAGATAATAAAGGTGAAGATGATGAAGACAAAGATAATGATGATGAAGATAATGCAGCTCTCTGTGACTGACACTGTCCAAAGTACTGAAGAAACAAAGTTTAAAAAAAAAATCAGATCCTACCTTCAAGACATTTTCATTTTAAGTCTGACTAGTCTGTGGATACCAATGTAAAACTGAATGTCTGTCTATATAAATAAACATATAATACAATTACTGGCCCTCCCTATATAACAGGCTCTAGTCTTTTGTCATTCGTGTCTTTGGGCTTGTTTTTTACACCACTGTTTGCATACCAGTCATTGTCAGTCATGAGCAATGCAGACAGAGACAGAACCCTAATCTAGGTCATCTGATTCCAAGTTGAATCATCTTCCTCATTTGCATACCTATATTCAATATCCATTTGACACAAGTCTAGTAGTTGATTATTCAGTAAGACTATATCCCTTTAAACTGAAATATCTATCCAAATCTTCCTGCCCAGCTACATAGAACTCACAAATCCTCTGAATAACCCAGTTTGCCAGAGGGGTCTCTTATATTGGACTCAAATCATGGAATGGAGAAAAGCACAGGGCAGAGCCAAAAGGTAAGGACTTTGGCCCCATTATAAAGCACGCCTGAAGATCTCATTCCATCATTGAGCTGTGGACCAGAAAATAAATATGTGAGAGTTTTTAATTAAAAAGATGAAATATGTATGAGGATATTATTCCTTGACAGAAGGCAGAGTGTAGGAGAGGAAGATTTTCATATTGCACTTGTTGGAGATTTTTCCAAAAGAAAAACATTTTTTCAGGGCATTTTGTATCAACTGTCTATACCTATTTGTACTCTTTTTCTTTGGGAGAGATGTATACTCTATGTGCAAAATTCATTTTAAAGGTCTACCTTCCCTGACTTATGTAATCCCATTGGTGTAAAAAAATGGCAACACAATAGCATGATCAAGTTATGAAGTTTTGTTTGTTTCTTTATTTTAGGGGTTTTTTTAAGTTCAGGGAGCTGAAGTTAAACACTTTTCATCTAAGAGATTCATTAATGCTCAGAGAGGTGTGGTGACCTATCCAAAGTCACACAGCAGGCAGGTGGCAGCAGATAGTTTGTCCCTAGCATTCCTTTTGGACTTCAGATCCAGTTATCTTGGCATTTTCACTATGATAACCCTTCTTTGTCTCTGTTCAGATCTCTCCTTGCTTATTCCCTTCCATCAAAACTTGCTAATTCTAGGTCCCTATTTTCCTAGAGTCCTCCTCACCTGCTAGATATTCTGATTGATTTTAGCTGTTATTTTAATGGATTCAGGCTCACAGGTAACATTTTCACTTTAACAGGGACTAAAAATGTCCTCCCTCAAAGAAATCATGGGAATTGATCCATTCCACAGTGGGACTCAGGAGAGTATTAGACTATATTAATAGATGAAAATAAGGACATTGGGCTAATTTCCTCCCCACTGGTCAGTTACTTGGTCCAGTTGGGCCCTATATTGCAAAAGGGACATGAACATGGAGGAGTAGAAAATAAGAAACAAAAGTGAGGGGATTCAAGGCAAATTTAGGAAGTTTCATTAGTCTCCCTAATTACTGGGGGGAGGGGGAAGTCATGGACTTTCACAGCAATATCTCCTTAAGAAGTTACTTACCTTTTCTGGATCTCAGGTTTCCTCATCTGCAAAATGAGAGGTGATAGAGTATAAAAATGTTAAGGTTACATACAACTCTGAATCTTTGGATCTCTATCTTTTGCCTATAAACAAAAGGGTTTAGCTATAGTATTCTGGTAAATTTTTAACCACCAGTTCTCAAAAAACAAACTTTACACGCAACAAATTTAAGTCTAATCTTCATTATTGTAATTTTCTCTATTCCTTTCTTAAGTCTTGACAATTAACAAACAATAAATAGCATTTGCTGATGCCCCAATGCGCACACTGAAATTTTAACATAGCCTTTAGCACTGAGGACAGCAGTTTTGCTTTGAGGGGAAAAATTTAATCTCAAATATTTGAAATGCTATCCACCAAGAGGGATTAACCTTGTTTGAGTTGGTCCCTGAGGGCAGAACTGAAAACTCAAGTGAAAGTCACAGGGCAAATTTATATTTCATAACTTGAGAGAAATAAAAATTTCCCTAATTGTCAGAGGCACACAAAATCCAATAAAAACTAGGAAGGCAGATGAGAATCAATAGAAAAGAGTAGGGTGAATCTTGAATGTAAATATCAGCCAGGGGTCAGGATCCAGGAGATTTGCAGAAACTGAAAAGCAAAAAAATAAATGGACTCAGCACTCAGGAAAACTGTATTTTGGGTCCCATCCTGCCCAGTGAGTTTTGTACATAATTCTTTATATCCTCTGATTTCCTTTACTCCTTTCCAATTCTGGAACCATCATCAAACCAACACTACATGTCAATCTCTCAATCATGCTATGGTTTCACTTATTGTCTCTCTAACTTTCCAAACAAAAATACCCTTTCTTAGCCATTGTTTCTTATATGTATTGTCTCCCTTTATTAGAATTTATACTCTTTGAAGGCGAGCATTTTCTTTGCTTTTGTGTTTATATCTTAAAAGCTTAAGCACAGTGCTTGACACATGTTCAATCATTTTTCTGTCGTGTCTGACTCTTAAGAAAGTATTTATTTAAAACTTAAATAGAAAATAGAAAAAATCAAAAAAGAAAAAAATTGTAATGTACACAGTAGAACATAAGAGAGTATTCAAAATATGTAATATTTCCATTTTAAGAAAGCATATATGATATGTCTGATTCTTTATGACCCCATTTGTTATCTTGGCAAAAAGTGGTTTGCTATTTCTTTCTCCAGGTCTTCTTACAAATGAGAAAACTGAGACAAATAGGGTAAAGTGACTTGCCCTGGATCATATAGCTAGTGAATATCTGAAAACAGATTTGAATTCAGGAAGATGAGGCATCCTGCTTTCAGGCCTGGCACTCTATCCATTGTGCCACCTAGCTGCCCCTGCTCGACACATAACAGTAGTTCCTTTTCAATCAATTGATTATTCACTTATTGATTCCTACATCTACAGTTTTGTAGATGTAGAGGGAAAAGTGGTTACATATAGCCAGAAGGAGTATAAGGGGAGATTCCAATGGATTCCCTAATGGAGAGGACTCTCCCCTTTATGGATTCCACCTCAATATGGTGGGGCCAGGGAAGGCCTTAAAGATCCCCTCATTTTACAGATGAAGAAAACAAGCAATAGGTGACCTTCCCAATTCACACATGTCACAGGTAGGAAGTGACAGTTAGAATTTGTCAGATCCTTTGATCTCAGAGCCAAGATTCTTTGCACTATAGTATGTTGTAAAAGCCAGAAGACTTCTTATATGAGGAACCCAATTTTTCAGGCATAGGATGACTTATGTGATCCTTTCCATTCTGAGTTTCTGTGCTTCTTTGCACATATGAGTAAGAACAGTGAATATTTCTATATTACTTTCAGGTTTGCAAGACCTTTATACATATAACCTCATTTGTCATTTTCTTTTTTGTGAGCCTAAGCTCTGAATGCTTTTATTTTTTATATTTTATAATAACTTCTTTATTTTTCAAAATATGTGCAAAGATAGTTTTCAACATTTACCCTTGCAAAATATTGTGTTCCAAATTTTTCTTCCTCCCTCTCCAACTCCCCCATTCCCTAGACTACAAGTAATCTAATATAGGTTAAATATGTGCAGTTCTAAACATATTTCCAAATTTATCATGCTGTGCAAGAAAAATCAGATCAAAAAGGAAAAAAAATAAGAAAGAAAAAAACAAGCAAGCAAACACCAACAATGGTGAAAAAAATTATGTTGTCAAACACATTCAGTCTACATAGTCCTCTTTCTGGATGCAAATAGTTCTCTCCATCACAAGTCTATTGGAATTGGCCTGAATCACCTCATTAAAAGATCCTCATCCATCATATAATCTTGTTGTTGTATACTTTGTATACTATGCCTTTTTAGTTTTACTAACTTCACTTAGCATCAATTCATGTAAGTCTTTCTAGGCTTTTCTGAAATCAGTCTACTCATAATTCTTTTTTCCATCATCTTTTTAAAAAATTCTTATTGAAACTTTTTATTTTCAAAGTATATGCATGGATAATTTGTCAATAATGATCTTTGCATAGCCTTGCATTCCATATTTTCTCCTCCTTTCCCCCACCCCTTCCCCTAGATGGCAAGTAATCCATTATGTTATACATGTGAAAATGTGTTAAATCCAATATATGTAAATATGTTTGTACAATTATCTTGCTGCACAAGAAAGATCAGATCAAAAAGGAAAGAAAATGAATAAGAAAACAAAATGCAAATGAACAACAGAAAGTGGCAATGTTATCTTATGATCCATACTTGGTTCCCACAGTTCTCTCTCTGAGTGTAGATGGCTCTCTTCATAATGAGTTCATTGAAACTGGTGTCAATTATCTCATTGTTGGAAAGAGTTACGTCCATCAGAATTGATTATCATATAACGTTGTTGTCGTGTACAATGATCTCCTGGCTCTGCTCATTTCACTTCACATCAATTCATGTAAGTCTCTCCAGGCCTCTCTAAAATCATCCTGCTTGTCATTTCATATAGAACAATAATATTTCATAACATTCATATACCATAACTTATTCAGCCATTCTTCAACTGATGGGCATCCACTCAGTTTCCAGTTCCTTGCCATTATGAAAAGGACTTCCACAAACATTTTTGCACATGTGGGTCCCTTTTTCCTCCTTTGGGATATAAGCCCAGTAGAAACACTGCTGGATCAAAGGGTATGTATGCACAGTATGATAATTTTTTGAGCATAGTTCCAAATTGCTCTCCAGAATGGATGGATCCATTCATAGTTCCACCAACAATGTACTAGTGTTCCAGTCTTCCCACATCCCCTCCAACATTTGTCATTATCTTTTCCTGTCATTTTAGCTAATCTGAGAGGTGTGTAGTGGTTTCTCAGAGTTGTTTTAATTTGCAATTCTCTCATCAATGGTGATTTAGAGCACCTTTTCATATGACTAGAAATGGTTTTAATTTCTTCATCTGAAAGTTCATATCCTTTGACCATTTATCAATTCGATAGTGGTTTGAATTCTTATAAATTTGAATCAATTCTCCATATATTTTAGAAATGAGACTTTTATCAGAACCCTTAGATGTAAAAGTGTTTTCCCAATTTATTGTTTGCCTTCTAATATTGTCTGCATTAGTTTTGTTTGTATAAAAGCTTGTTAGCTTAATATAATCAAAATCATCTATTTAGTGTTCAATTATGAGTTCCATTTCTTCTCTGTTCGCAAATTCCTTCCTTCTCCACAGAGCTGAGAGGCAAACTATCCTATGTTATTCTAATTTGCTTATAATATCACTCTTTATGTCTATCTAAATCATGAGCCCATTTCAACCTTATCTTGGTATATGGTGTTAGCTGTGGGTCAATGCTTAGCTTCTGCCATACTAGTTTTCAATTTTCCCAGCAGTTTTTTGTTAAATAGTGTGTTCTTATCCCCAAAGTTGGGGGCCCTTGGGTTTGTCAAATGATAGATTGCTGTAGTTATTGACTTATGTCCTGTAAATCTAATCTCTTCTACTGATTAACTTCTTTATTTCTTAGCTAGTACCAAATGCTTTTGATGACTGATGCTTTATAATATAGTTTTAAGTCTGGTACAACTAAGCCACCTTCATTTGCATTTTGTTTCATTAATTCCCTTGAAATTCTTGACCTTTTGTTCTTCCAGATGAATTTTGTTATTATTTTTTCTAGCTCTGTGAAGTAATTTCTTGGAAGTTTGATTGATATCACATTGAATAAGTAGATTAATTTAGGTAGTATTGTCATTTTTATTATATTCTCTCGGCCTACCCATGAGCTCCTGATATTTTTCCAACTTAATAGATCTCACTTTATTTGTATGGAAAGTGTTTTATAGTTGTGTTCATATAGTTCTTGACTTTCTCTTGGTGCTCACCATTTCTTATAGAACAATAATATTCTATTACATTCATATACCATAACTTATTCAACCATTTCCCAGCTGAGGGGAATCCACTCAGCTTCTCCTTCTTTGTCACTGCACAAAGGACTGCTACAAACATTTTTTCACATGAGTCTGTTTCCCTTTTTATGACCTCTTTGGGATACAGAAACAGTAAAGAAACTTCTAAATCAAAGGGTTTGTACAGTTTGATAGCCCTTTGGGCATAGTTCCAAATTGTTTTTCAAAATGAGAGACGTGAAGTGGTACCTCCGGGTTGTCTTAATTTGCATTCTCTAATCAATAATTAATTAGAGCATTTTTTCACATGATTGGAAATGGCTTTAATTTCTTTGTTTGAAAATTTTCTGTTCATATTCTTTGACCATTCATCAACTGGAGAATAGCATGTATTCTTATAAATTTGAGTCAATTCTCTATATATTTTTAAAATGAGGCCTTTATCAGAACCCTAGAATGTAAAAATGTTTTCCCACTTTATTGCTTCCCTTTTAATCTTGGCTGCATTGATTTTGTTTGTAACAAACCTTTTTAATTTAATATAACCAAAATTATACATTTTGCATTTCATAATGTTCTTTAGTTCTTCTTTGGCCATAAATTCCTTCCTTCTCCACGGATCTGAGGGGTGGATTATTCTTTCTTCTCCTAATTTGCTTATAGTATCACCCTTTATGTCTATCACCATTTTGACTCATCTTGATATAAGGTATTGTGTTGGTCAGTGACTAGTTTTTGCCATACTGTTTTCCAATTTTCCCAGCAATTTTTGTCAAATACTGAATTTTTATCTCAGAAGCTGGAGTCTTTGGGTTTATCAAACACTAGATTACTATAGTCATTGACTATGGTGTCTTGTGAATTGAACCTATTTCACTGATGCAATACTCTATTTCTTAGCTAGTGCCAAATGGTTTTGAAAACCACTGCTTCATAATATAGCTTTAGATATGATACAGCTAGGCTAACCTTATTTGCATTTTTTTCATTAATTTCCTTGAAATCTTGGCCTTTTGTTCTTCCAGATGAACTTTGTTATTAATTTTTCTACCTCTGTAAAATAATTTCTTGGGAGTTTGATTTGTATGGCACTTAATAAGTAGATTGATTTAGATAGAATTGTCATTTTTATTATATTAGCTTGGCCAACCTGTGAGTACTTGATGTTCTTCCAATTGCTTAGATCTAACTTCATAGGAAT